>ML789442.1:270758-371758 GCA_009831015.1 Picea engelmannii
TGGAACAAGGTAAAAGCATAACAAGGTACATTTACAACCACTCATGGGTTTTGAACCTTATGAGAAAAAACATTGATGGAAGAGAGCTTGTCAGGTCAGCTATCACACGTTTTGCAACGAATTTTCTTACGTTGCAATCCATGTTTGACCAAAAAGCCAACCTAAGGAAGATGTTCTCTTGTGATGAGTGGAATGCATCTCAATGGAGCAAGAAGGCCGAAGACAAAGAGATTATTGAAAAAGTGTATGAGAAAGCATTTTGGAAAAGGGCAGAGGAGATAGTGCTATTCAGTGCGCCTCTTGTGAAAGTCTTGAGAATGGTGGATGGTGATAAACCAGCCATGGGTTTTGTTTATGAGGCCATGGATCAAGCCAAGGAGGCAATAAAGGAAGCATATCAGGGTAAAAGGCAAAAGTATCTTCCTTTGTGGAGAATCATTGATGAAAGATGGAATAAACAACTCCATCGGCCTTTACATGCTGCAGGATATTACTTGAATCCCAGTTAAGTAGTAAGTAATTTCAAAGTTTTTAAGAGATATTATTAAATTTTAATTTGCAAATGTTTAAACTTTAGCCAATGTTTCAAAGTTCAAACTTATTGACTGTAATATCCCTGTTTCCCCCAGTTTGTAATTAATTACCATGCTAACGCATGTGGACAATGTAAATGTATTATTGTTTGAGTTGCCAATAACTAACTATGGGGGTGAAGCCTTGAAAGTACTGGCCATGATATCACTAGAGGAAGAATGTGAAAACTATACGAGAGGGTTCATTATACCAAATAACCCCAAATTTCCCTTGATGAGGATGACAAACCTCCTTCGGATCCCAAGGAGAGAAATCAGTTAATGAAGAAAGGACCAGTGGTTGAATTATCAACCACCCCCATGAATGGAAGCATGGTCGAGCTGTTGAATGTCAACCCGAAGTACCACATAGACCTGCAGACCCGAGCTTCCTTCTGACAAAAGGAACGTGATAGGTCAGGAACCTTCCAAAAAGAAGGAAGGTAAGATAGATACACACGGACAACCAGAGAAGAGACACCAAACGAGAGCTCAAGCTCGTAAGGGAGATGCGCGGAGCTCTCCAGGGGATAATGAATAGAAGGTCGCGAGCTTGATGCTGAGTGAGCATCTGATAAACCTCGCCGAGGCCATAACAGAGAGAAATCTCTGAAAGTTGTAGAGAACAGAACCCGAGTAGAAGCTTAACAGAGAAAGAATCCTTGAGAACTGCGAGAGTTCCCTGGTGATATCATGGCTTGGCACGGGGGTGGTCAGAGTGCTAAGAATGAATGCCTCTGAGCCTATGGTAGGGTGGAAGGACGAACACCCACAGTCAGTTAGTTGGCTGCCACCTGTAATAGATAAGTAATCGCATATCTTGTGTATTTAAGTGGTACTGTGAGTTAAAGTTGGATATCCTATGAATGTTGCAGGGATGGTTATGTTTACTTAATGATTTATACTGTATTTCCTTCTTTTGTATCTGCCTGAATGTGAAATTAGGCAAGTAGGAAATCATATGGATAAGACATGTTTTATACTCGTAAATGCTTGCGTCCTGTGGTGGCTTAAGCTAGAGTCACGAACTGTATGTCCGTCAACCTTGGACACAGTTTCATGAACGCATGTCGACCCTCCTAATCGTTCTAAGTCCCTTGAAGGACGAAGTCTGTTACGCTCAGGAGTAGTGCAGATATGCACAGGCTCTCTGCGAGGCAAGCAGAAACCGAGAACCACTTAAGTTCTAGACTTGATGAATGAGCGCAAGGGGTACGCAGAAATTCTTCTAAGTGTTAAGTCCAGTAGAAGAGCGTAACACTCGTAGGTCCTTCATAATTGACGAAGCTCAGGAAGGATAGCGAGATTCAAGTATCGGAAGGGAATATCCTTTCGATGGAAGATGAACGAACAAGATCCGTTCGAGAGGATCCAAGGTCTGTCACGATCGTTAGATTTGAAGAAGGAGCGCAGACGTTAACGCCTCGATTCCTTCAGTCTTCGCAAGTTCGACGAATGTTGGTAATCATCATGAAGGGGACGGATTCTCTGAAATTCGAAACCCGAAGTCGCGATGCGATCTGGACTGTAGATCCAAGGATCTATCAGGACCCTCCTTGACCGTTGGATTGGCGAGATCAAAGTCCGCACATAGGGAGAATCGCGCGTTGGCGCGACTAAACTTCCGAAACTCGAAGTTGCGATGTGATCTGAACCGTTGGATCAAGGAAGGTCGTGGACCGTCAATCTGACGCGAGCAGATTAACGCAAGGAGTATGTGGGAACTCGAGATCCCTTAAGAACCAAGCTCAGAAGAGATAGGCGCTTCTCAGAAGCGCAGATGAGGTCCAAGAGGCGAACTTGTTTCAAGTTCGTAAGCTCCGGAGGGAAAGCGGAAGTCGAGACCCATATATCAGGGCTCACAGGAGGTAGACCCATACATCTTAAATCTTCCAAGTTAGCGAAGAAAGCGAAAGCTCGGGAGGAGGAGTGACAGTGGTCGTTGGATCGAGCACTGTGAAAGATCTGGGCCGTTGAAATTTACGTCCAAACAATTAGAAGAGCGCGCAGGAGGAGATCAGATCTGAGTGCGAGGACCAACAGTCGTTGGATCCAGGAAAGGTGCACGAGGGTTAAACCCTTCAAAAGTATACAAGAGAGTGGACTTTGCCAAGTCCCGAAGTTCTGAAATCATCGGAACCGTCCATCGTCAAGGCTGACAGGTGGAAGCAGATCCGAGAGTTCGAGAACTCAGACATCAGAAGAACTGGGGGAGAGTAATCTAAACTTCGCAAAGGGCGAGATTTGAGGTGACTCTGAGTCGTTGGATTCAGAGGACACGTGGCAGAGATCCACGTACTTCGGAGGAAGAACATGCGGAGAAGTCAAGAGGCGAATACCCGAGGAGGTGGGAGTCGCAGCAAACCTAGCCGTCCATCGGGATAGGACACGTGGCAGGAGATCAGCGTTTCGCTGACTCACAAATCGGGAAAGTCAAAGGCAGAATCGAGAGAACTCGCGAGATCTGAACTTGCAAGTTGATCTCGACCGTAGGATCACGGAAGACCATGGACCATTGATCTGACTCTATCGAAAGAGTCAGGGTAGACTCACATCCAAATACCTGAGATGCAAACTCGCGATTTGATCGCAGTCGTCGATCGAAGGGAGAGTGTGGACCGTAGATTGGGTCTTGGAGGGAGTTCGCATATCGGACTTCAGAGAGGAGAAATGAACTACCCTTGGGAGACGCAAAACACGAAGTCCGAAGCGCTTGGTAGTTGGGCCCCAGGTTATCGCCCAACGTCTCAATCGAAGGAGCCTAGCGGGAGGAGCTAGCGCCTAGAGGATTCTTCGATCGGGAAATCGAAAATCGGGAGTATCGGGTTTGGCCCATAGCAAAACACCCGAGGTCCGAGGTCGCGAAGCGCCTTTTGGATAGGCGCGTGGTCACAGCCGGTGGTCATGTGGAGGAAGCTTGCACCTGGTGCTAGTTCGCACGGATGAAGTCTCGCAAAGACCCGTGGATCGATTTCTTAGATATTCCAGTAGGGAACCGAAGAGTTGCTTCAGCTCAAGAATTTTGAAGGTCCATTGACTAGGATTAGAGACCATGGATGGAGGATTCAACTAATTGAAGAAAAATATTTTTTTTTATTTATGCCCCGTTGTGGGTGTGTTACATTGACTCTTAAGTTTTAACTCTTTGAAAGGTACCATTACACAAAAGATTTTAAATAAGATGGGGAGGTAAAAGAAGGATTATACAAATGCATTGAGCGCATGGTCCCTGATTCCAACAAACAAGATGAGATACACAGCAAACTCTTGCATTTCAATGAGAGTATTGGTACCTTTGGCATGTCTATGGTTGTTCGAAGTAGAGCAAAAGATCCACCAAGTACGTAATTGTAGAGTCTTTCAATTATATTATTCATGGCAAAAATTAAATCAAACTTTCTAACTCCTTTGCTAAATCTTCTTTGTCTTTACATGCAGCTTATTGGTGGCAGCAATTTGGTTGGCAGGTGCCATGAATTGCAGAAATTTGCAGTTCGGATATTGAGTCAGACATGCAGTGCTTCTGGGTGTGAACGCAACTGGAGTGTTTTTTAGCGTATACACACCAAGAAGAGAAATCGTTTAGAGCAAAAACAGTTGAATGATATGGTATTTGTTCAGTATAACCTTAGGTTGAGGCGCAACCAATTGATGAACAAGACCCCTTAATCCAACACATATTCTTGGATGATGTTGATCCCTCATCAGATTGGGTTGTGGAGACTTAGCCAGCAGCTTTTGACCATGAAAACCTTTCTTGGATGAATTTGGATCCCGAGCCACATCAAGAGAATGTGTGCACCGATGTTGCACCTGTATCTTTGCCTTCTGGACCAGGGGAATCAAGCTAGGCTCAGAATCCCCCTGTTGAGTCTACTCATGTTGAAGATGTAGATGATGACTTTGAGTCTGAGTCTGAGTTCGAGTCCGAGTCCGAGTCCTCCGAGTCTTCCTTTCAGCATGCAGATTCAGATTATTAGATTGTGTAGTCTCTAGTATCTACTCTCTAGAGTCTAGCCTAGACTCTAGAGTTATTTTTGGACTTTATAGGCCATTTAGAGCCTTTTTGATGATGTATTTTGATTTGGATATTCATATGACTATGGACTCATGGAGTGCACTTATTCTTAGTGTTATTTTGGTTTTATACACTATTACTTGTTATATATATATGAGAAACTTTGCAAATTTGKGTATAATGATTTGGATGCACATGAATATATATGAGAAACTTTGCAAATTTGTGTATAATGGTTTGGATTCTGGAATCGGATTCACATGGATGCACATGAATATATATGAGAAACTTTGCAAATTTGTGTATAATGGTTTGGATTCACATGGATGCACATGAATATGTATTTGTTTTTCAAAATTTGAATATTTTATGTATTTTTAGTGACTGGTTTTTTTCGGTTTTTTCCCAGTTCTGGTTCGGTTCCGGTTTTTGGGATCAACAGGTTCAATGACCAGTCCGATTCTGGTAACTTTGGCTCTAAGGTATCACAAAGATGACATGTTTACTAGCCATGCGAGAGGAAGTATGGTGTCTCACTAACCTACCACCACTTATCAAGGAAATGAAAGCCACTTGGCATTTGGAAATTATTACAACCAAGATAGGTTGAAAAATAGAAGTAATAAGCCTAAAGGTATCGACCCTTTTATAACCTAAGTCTACAACACTCCACTGTGACAATTAGGGTGTACTTAAATTGGCAAAGAACCTTAGGTTTCATTATCGTCTCAAACATGTGTAAGTGCATTGTCACTTCATCTAACAATTGACGGAGAATGAACAAATTGAGTTGCAATGGTGTGCAACTCAAGAAAATACAACGGATGTAATTACTGTTGGACACACCTACCACACTTAGGGGGGGTGAATGAGTGTGGTGCTCTTTTTCCCAAAACTTCCCTCTTTCACAAAACTCATTAGTTAGCATTCAACATTTTACTCATTACTCATTGCTGTCATTTATAACCAGATAGATGTGAACATATATCAGCAATATATCATCAACAAGTCATCACCACAAAGAACACAAGATGTATGTACAATTTTCTTTTTATTACGGACTACAATCCTTGGGGTTTTCAGCAACAACTGAATAGAGTACAACTCTACAAGAGCACTAGCTCTATAATGCAAGACTCAGCTTACATCCTCAGCATCAACTGAGATGAGGCAACAATCCTCAACAGATATCAATCTACAACAGGTACGTGACCTGTCAGTAGTGCAGCATGCGTGTGTACGCGCCCTACCAGTAGTATAGCTCGTGTGTATGCGTGCCCAAGCAGTACTACAACTTACGTATACCTTTTGAGCTATTAGGGTTTATCCTTCAAGATCAACTCATATCCTCTGCAACCAATTTATCATTCTCTTATGTTTCTCACTGTCCAAACTGACCACCAGCCAGTCACAATACATCCAAGCTCTCCAATAGCTTAATCATGCTCCACAACCAATCAATATGAATGCTACTCAATCATGTATAAGCAATCAACATACTATAACCGTCATATCAGAACTGAATCATAAGAGTGTTGCTCACTCCATCAACCAACATAAACCACATCATAGCAATCATACCAAGAATGCCCTAGGCATTCACAACACAATAAGCAATGCTATCCATCAAGACAATAATGTAACCATACCAGTGTCTCAGTGATAGATCTGAGCCCATAGAGTGCAGATCTGGAACCTACTTCAATCTTCAACAGCTTGTCATCAGCGTAACCATAAAACTCCATGAGTTCTTCCACTGTACGCTCCCTATACACTGACAACCTGCGTACTGTACGCACCTTGTACACTGACAGCTTGCGTATACGCTCCCTATACACAGACAGCCCGCATACGCACCAGAAAATAGGGTTTTTCTGTGATTCCAAGAATTTTGCCGTCATGATCTCAGACTTGTCAAAACTTCAATGCGTCCATGAGATCCTCCTGATCTATTCTGATAATGTGTCCATGAGATCCTCCTGATCTCTTCTCTATCAAAATAGATCTTCAATCATGCTCAAGAGATCCACACCAAAATGCTCTCACAAGAAGCTCTCCATCAATACTCCAAAAGATATTCTCATAAGAAGCTCTCCATTGATCCACAAAAAGGATGATCTACAAGAGACCATTGCTATCTTATTTATACTTTCATCCTCTAGGTCACTTAACCCATTTTTAGGTCACTTAACCCATTTCTAGGTCACTTAACCTATTTTCCTAATTTTAGGGTTAACCACTTTCCATAAATAGAAAGTTCTCCAATACTTTATCATTTAAATATTCCTTTTTTATTTTGTCACCTTACTTTATCATTTAAATAATCTTTTTTGATTTTGTCACTTATCTTTATTATTTAAATAATGATTTCTTCTTTTAGGTCATTTTGACTTCTTTGACCTTGGGTGCTTCAAGCCTTCATATGGGGGTCCTCCAACTTCGTAAGGCCATAACTCTCAAACCGTGAGGAGTTATGTGACATTCCACATACCACCGGAAATGGCATGACAAACACTATCCATCTAGGATAGTTTCACCAACAACTTCATTGATCTTCATCTCATTATTCCACATACAAGCATGGGTCCTCCAACCATTCTTCTAGGATAACTCAATCCACAAAGCGTCTTCCCGTGAGGGCTTTCACCATAAGGGGACCACTTTGGAGTTCATCCATTTGTGCACCTTATCAACCATGATAAGACTATAATGATTCATCTTTGCATCAATCCACCACTGCATCATATACATCAACTATGCATCATGTATCAATGACAACTCATTGATCCATCTTCATCAAGGACAATACATATTACATTACATCAATCATCAATCAATCAATTAATCCTTTGGCATCAATCAATCACTTGACATCACTCAATGACATCAATCAATCAAACCATTGGCATCAATGACAACATGATCCAACAATTACCAAGCCTCTCGGTCCAAATAAACTTTTAGATTTTGGAGATTTGCTTGGTGTAATTTCTAGTATAACAATTAAGGGAGGATGATAAAGTATTTGTAATAGTCATAACCATTAGGAAGTGATTTAGTCACTTTAGTTAATAAAGTACATGTTAGTATATAATACATAGTTATTATGTCATAAATTAAATTAGCTTAAACCACTTTTGATTCAGGTTTAATTAAGTGGAATGTGAAGTCACTTTGGGAGATGAAGAGTCACCTTATCTTTTACTCTCATTTATGTATTGTTTTCCTAAAAGTAATGCAAGTTATTCGAACACTCTCTTTCTTAGCTGGTGCACATTATTTTCTGTTATTGGTATATGGATTTACAACAGGTACATGCGTATAGAAAGAGAAGACTCAATGCATGGATAAGGTGCTTGCACACAAGAGGATAAGTCTGCTTGAAGATAAAGCAAATCGCTAAATATGGAACACATATTGGTGCATGTTGAGATAAGTCATGCATGAAGATAATAATGAAGTAGAAAATAAAATATTAGCAGTGTATGAAACTAATTTTAGATAATCTTGTAGTTAATGATAAGTTCTGTAGATAAGTTAGTTGTCACAAATTAGTGGATAATAATGAGTAGGAACTCTATTTAAAGAGGATTTCATGTACATTTGAAAGCAAGGAAATGTAGATGGTTGTACAGAAGAATGGGATTGATCAAAGCATTTTTGAATGTTCAATCCACTTTGAGTTTTGAACCCACTTTGAGTTTTGATGTTGTCCTGTGAGTTGAATTTTCCCTCTTGTCATGTTAAGGCAATAGTTTTTTTTTTCCATATTGGTTTTTGACACCCTAGATATATAGAAGTTCGTAGTGCTACATCATTTTGGTATCAGAGACAGTATGGCTTGTGGACAAATTAACTTTGGTTGGGGAAGAAGAGGAAGGTTTGTCGGAGGTGCTAGAAGATATAATGAACTTGAACAAAGATTGAAAGCCTTGGAGAGGACATTAAGAATCAAAGATTCTAAAGATGAAGCAAGCATTGCCACAAATCCCAATGAAGCTCAAGATCCGATGGAGAGGCTTATTGAAGTTGTATCAAGGTAGGGAACTCGAGTGAGATGTGAAGCCTTGGAGTTCTGATGTGTTTTAAATCTAAATGCATTGATCGGTCGAATTCAAGAATTGGGACAGTGCTTTGACATCGAGAACATTGTGCAGGATGGCCTGGGAAGGTGAAGCTTATCATGGCAAAGATGAAATCCCATGCAGCTTTATGGTGGGATTACTTAGAAAGCCAAAGTAAGCAAAAAATTGATGGTGCACAAAGATGTTAAAGCATTTGCAAGGAAAAAACTTCCTTGCAGATTATTATCAGACATTATTTAGGTAGTTTTAGAATTTAAGATAGGGATTTGTCTGTCCAAGAGTATACTAAACAATTTCTGAGTTTGCATAATAGAAAAAATCTCTACGAACAGGATGGAAAATTAGCAGGCCACATACCTTAACAGAATGCATTTTCATATACAAGATGAGTTGGCTATGGTGAAGTTGCATTTAGCTAATGAAGCATTCTAGTATGTGTTGCAGGCAAAAGAAAAGTGTAATAGAAATAGAAGCATACCATCAGCTAAGATGGGGTCCAACATGCAAGTCAGTTCTAAAGGAAATACGTCTACACCATCTGCTATTAAAGATCAAAAGGAAACAAAAGAGATGAGAAAAGAGCATGTTAGGAGAGACATTGGACATGGTGTATTTCATGGATGATAAAGAGGGCCAAGAAATTTTTGAAGGCCTGTAATTTGCTATAATTGCAATATTGAAGGACATAAAGCATATGAATATCCACAGAAATCAAAATACGCTAACAAGAAATTGATTCTTCAACAAGAAGAACTTCAGGGTTCATGAATCGAAACTCAAATGGGAGAAAATCTCATATTGCGGAAGACATTGGTGGTTGTGAATGATGAGACTCAAGATGCATATTGGAGAAGGAAGAATGTATTTAGAACCTGATTCAAATGTCAAGGTAAAGTATGCAGGATTATTATCGATAGTAGATCTTTAGACAACTTGGTAAGCACAGAGATGGTTCAAAAGTTGAAGTTGGCTTGTTCTTTGAATCCAACACCATACAAAATTTATTGGCTGCAAAAGTGTAATAAATTGGTGGATAAATGATGTTATCCTTCTTTTAATATTGGACCATATGAGAACAAGGTTTTGTGTGATGTGGTTCCTATAGATGCTTGCCATTTGTTACTTGGCAAACCATAGCAGTTTGATCGAAAAGTATTGCACAATGGAGAGGCCAACACATATGAAGTACAGGTCAATGGTAAAAGGCATCTTTTGAAGCCTTCAAGGAAAGACGATTGACTAAGTGCATCTCCCTCATCAGTGGTACTCGTGTGAAGTGTTACCCCCCCTCATGTTGCATGAGGCTTGCACTTGTTATTTTCATCACAACACTTGTGATTTTTTGTCAAAGCATCAAACTTGTAGGATCACATTGCTAGATGCTTTGATGGACAAGGTTGCATCTATGTCTCGGCTTATAGATGATGCTATCTTGGCGTGGATTTGGTGTTATGATGATTCCTAGTAAGTGTGGGATGAGATGTTCTACTATGCTAGTGGTGGTCTAATTGATGAGTTAGCATGTGCCTAATGGTTAAAACTCTTGACGATATGGTGCACCCTCATTGTTTGGTAGTGTTGGCACGTTTGGGTGTTTTGGCTTAGCAATTATTTAATGCTTGGTGCATTTCATGGAGTGGGAACCCATCAACTTAGGGTCTCACTAAGTTTCAAGTGTTAATATCTTGGCTCCTTGTTCACATGCTCTAGAAATTTGCATGGTTATTTCTTGATGTGATAAGTTTGAAGTCTCCTAGTTAGAACTCCCTAGGAGATATGAGGGAATTGTACACATGAACCACTTTGTTATGATGTGTCTAACATCCCTTGACCCCTTGATGGAATGATTTAGGAATTTATCTCAAAAAGGTGAGGGTTTAAGAGGTAACAGGAACGAAAGAATTTCAGTGTGTTGTGATTCGTGAAAGATGAAGAGCAGTGTTACTTGTTGATTCAAACGGAGGATAAAATTATAAATAAACCAAATGTCCTGACAGAAGTGCAACAATAAATCAGGGAGTTGTTGGATTAAGGATTCATCTGAGAAAGCATGTGTGACACTGGCTTTGTTAATGCCAAAGAAAGGATGTAAGTGGAGAATGTGCGATGACTCTAGAGCATTGAACAAAATTACAATTAAGTATCGCTTTCCAATACCCATAATGGACATATTGCACTGTTCGATGGGTGCAATAATATTTTCTAAATTGATTTGTGAAGTGAATATCTCCAAATCAAGATTCGCAAGGGTGAAAAGTGGAAATTGGATTTAAAACAAAGGATGTGGTGTATGAATGGTTTGTGATCGTATTCTTATTTTGATTAAGTCAAAAGATGAGCATTTACATCATTTGAAGTTCTTAGAAAGGTGAGGTTACTTGTAAATTTGGAGAAAAGTGAATTTTGTAATGACGGATTGGTAGTTTTGGGATTTGTAATCTCGACTAAAGATCTATTTATGGACGAGAACGAGGTGAAGACAATACTTGATTGGAATACACCTCTGAATACTACAGAGGTTCGAAGCTTTCATGGTTGGTGAATTTTTTTTAAATGTTCATCAGAAATATCAGCGAAATACGTGCAACATTCACACACTATACCAAAGGGAAAACTTTTGCTTGGATGACAATGGATGAGGAGTTTTGAGTTGATGAAGAAACAGTTAATTGAAGCTCATGTTTTAGCTTTGCAAGCCTTTTTCAAGACATTCTGTGTTGAATGTGATGCTTCTAGGATAGCCATTGGTGGAGTATTAACTTTTAAGTCAAGATGGACAACCTATTGCATTCTTTAGTAAGAAGCTAAATGAAGCCAAAGAGAGGTATTCTACTTATGACCTAGAAGTTTATGCCATTATACAAAGTTTAAAGCATTGGAGGAACTCACTTTTACATAAGGAAATTATTTTATACATTGATCCTCACAATCTTAAATATGTAAATTCCCCAGCAAATTTATCTCAGAAGCATGCCAAGTGGGTATCGTATTGTAGAGTTACTCCTTTGCAGTGCAACACAAGAGTAGAAAATTGAATGTAGTTGTCGATGCCTTGAGTAGGAGACATCACTTGCTTGTGCGAATCAGTGTTGCAAACAACTCCGATTTCTCCTGATATTTTCGATTTTTTCTGAGTTTTTCAGGTTGCTGATGTTGCTGATATTTTCTGAGTTTTTCAGATCCAAGTATATGCTTGCCGATACTTTCCAGTAATTTCTTATATTTTCCCCAACATTTCCAATAAGTTTATTTCTGGACCCTTGGTGACATATTCCCCAAAACGATATTTGCAACATTGGTGCCAATGAAGAGTGATGTGATTGAATTTGAGTCCTTCAAGGAAGCATCTAATGTTGAAGATTTCTTTGGTAAAGTTATTGCGTATCTTGAAAATCTTGTGGGTGGAATTGAAGATTCTTTCAAAGATTATTTGATATAGAATGGGTATCTTTTTCATGGCAAGCAACTATGTATCCCTGCAGGGTCTATGAGAAAAAAGTTAGTTTGCAAATTACATGTTGAGCATTTTGGAAAAGATATGACCTTGAGTATGGTTGAAGAACGGTTCTTCTCACCACATATGCATAGAGATGTAGGCAAGTATGTGTCCACTTGCCAAATTTGCCAAATTGCAAAAGGAGGTTCACAAAATACCAGATTGTATATGCCATTGCCAATACAAGACAGACCTTGGAAGAACGTCTCTATGGACTTTGTGTTAGGATTGTCTTGAACACAGAGAGGTAATGACCATTGTTTTTGTAGTTGATCAGTTTTCAAATATGACCCATTTTATTTCTTGCAAGAAGACAAATGATGTTGTTAAGACAGCTGAATTATTTTTCAAGGAAGTTGTGCATTTGCATGGAGTGCCCAAAACAATTATCAGTGACAAGGACACTCATTTTCTGACTCATTTTTTGCAAACATTATGGCACAAGTTAAATGAATGGGCAAACAGAGGTAGTAAATCGGGGTTAAGGAAACTTGTTGCAGAGTATTGTTGGAGAGCAATCGACACTGGAATCTGATTTCCCAGAAAACCAAATATTTCTCATGCACAATGGTTTCAATAAAGAATTGAAAATCAAGAAAATTGGCAATCATGAATTTTACATTTATGGAGCCCTTATGAATGTTTACTTAATTCATTAGTTTTTCTCAAGTTTCATTGAGAAATCAATTGAAGGGGGGTATATGAACCAGAAAAGTGAGGATCAATGGCTAGATCTCTAGAGTGAAAAGACACAAGATGAATTCGCCTATAACTAGTGTGAACAGATCTATAGCAAAATCACCATTCCAAATTGTTCTCAGAAGGAACCCATTAGGAGTTCTGAATTTAGTGGAGTTGCCAATTGACTTGCAGATTAGCGAAGATGACAAATCATTTATATGGCATATTCAAGGAGTTCAGGAACAAGGAAAACAAAAGCTAGATGTGATGACAGAAAAGTGCAGGACATAGGCAGACCTCCATAAAGGAGAAATGGTTTTCCAAGCTAAAGAGCAATTGATGGTGTACCCAAGAAAGGATTGATTTCCTAAAGGTGCATCTGTGTTTTGGCTTATAGATGACGCTATCTTGGGGTGGATTTGTATTGATGCTTGTAGCATCGGACAGGTACTTCCGCACAGGTATAGTATCAAACGTGTGAAAGTAGTCCAAAGGACCTTTCAGAAACTTTGGAAATTCATTTTAACTAAAGGAATTATTAAATTGAATGTCTTTTTAATTATTGAGTTAGGAAAAGTTCAATAAAATGTAATTTAATTACATTAGTGATTTAGACTTACTCTCAACCATTGATCTGAAGTGAGGTGAGATCTAATCTCAACCGTTAATCACTTTGGAGATTAGGGTTAGGGATTCAACTCAATGTTATAAAAGGCACCCAAGGTAAAATGAGAAGACACATTTATTTGGAGTCAGTGACTCATAGAGAAAGCCAAGGACTTTTGTTCAAGGAGATCTTAGCAAGGGTGAAGAAGGACTTTCATCTAGAGATCAATTCAGTCCAAAGGAGAAGAGAAGCTAGTGGGCAGCAGCAGACAAATCTGAAAGAAAGGACAGATTTGGGCAGCAAATCAACCGCGGAAACATGCCATACAAAGCCGCGAGTAGCGTCGTACGCAACACACAAGTAGTCCAAGGCACGTACATACGCGTCGGACAAGTGTTCCAGGATGCATACATATGCGCCAGATAGGTGGTCCAGGGCACATACATATGCGTTGGACAAGTAGTCGAGGACATGTACATACGCGAAGTGTAAAGGACACAGGCGCGTACATATGTGATGTGCAAGTCGTGTTGGGCTCGTACATATGTGATGTGCAAGTCGTGTTGGGCGCGTACATATGTGATGTGCAAGTCGTGTTGGGCGCATACAGATTGTTCATGTCACTGGTACAGGGCCATATAGTAGGGGCAGAGGTGTTGAGTTGTAGGTGTTGGCTGTATTTTTTTTGTTTCTATTCTTAGTGGACAAATTTCCCAGTTGAAGAGCCCTTGTAAGCTTTGATATTATTTTAATAAAAAGTTGATTTAAGGGAAGAATTTATGTGTGTTGTGTGAAGTTTGGTTTCCAGTTGCTTTTGTTGATTTGTTTATTTCAGTTAATTATTCAGTCAGTATATTTTATTCTGAGAGCTGCAAATCTAATTTTCAGCAAGGAAATCACAAGGAAATAATTTATCTAGGCACTGGATTAGAAAATTAATATGGTATCAAAGCTCAGGTTGGGACTCTGAAGAGGAAGCCAATTTTCAACAAATTTGAAACCCTGGTATTAATGGTTTCGTGGGTGCTTGAAGGACTAAGCACAAATTCTTCAATTTACTATGCCTAAAGGACAAGGCACATTTTTCCGACAATTCAGATCTGGAAGATGGCAACAACCAATCTCAGGATTGAAGATAGGTTGGATGGAGCGTCTAACTTCTTGTCATGGAATGATGACTTTTCCAAGAAAACCCGAATCTTCTTTATGAAGACCAAGGATGAGGTCTTCAGTTGGTTCTACCCAGGTGGAGAACCAGATAGGCGAGAGGATCAAGGTCTTGAGATCAGATAATGGGAGAGAGTACACCTCCAATGACTTCAAGGATTTTTGTAAGGAGACAAGGGATCAAGAGGGAGTTGACAGTCTCGTACAATGCTCAACAGAATGGGGTTGTGGAGAAAAAGAATCGGTCCATCATCAGTTTTTTCAGGGCTGTGAAGGATGCTCAGGAGCATGTTGAAGCTCCTAGCAGTCAAGGAGAGCAGGCCTCCAAAGAAGTTTCCAAACTTTATGGCACTAATGAGTAACGTCATTAAAGAGGCAGCAGACCAACAGGTATATCAGGATGCCATGATGGAGGATGATGTGTGGGACATTGTGTCAGGATCAGAGGGGCAACCAGTTCTAGGTGGCTCTTCCAAAAGTACCTTCCTCACTAAGAGGTAGTGTTGATGTTTGTACCATCAAACAAGTATTAAGGTCTAGTGTCAGACGTGTGGAAGTAGTCCAAAGAACCTTTCAGAAACTTTGGAAATTCACTTTAGTTAAAGGAATTATTAAAGTGAATGTCTTTTTAATTATTGAGTTAGGAAAAGTTTAATAAAATGTAATTTAATTACATTAGTGATTTAGACTTAATCTCAATCGTTGATCTCAAATGAGGTGATATCTAATCTCGAATGTTAATCACTTTGGAAATTAGGGTTAGGGATTCAACTCAATGTTATAATAATAATGGTAATCTAATTTTAAGGTCACGACCAAGCCAGACACCAAATTGGTGTATGAGACCCCCTTGTTTGTGGGACAAGGGACCCCCTCCGCACAGTGATTTGACTGTTTCAGTCTACGAAGGTACACATACTCTACCCCCTCTAGATTTGAACCTATAAAAGGCAGCCAAGGTGAAAGGAGAAGACACGTCTATTTGGAGTCAACGACTCATAGAGAGAAAATAAGGACTTTTGCTCAAGGAGATCTTAACAAGAGTGAAGAAGGACTTTATCTAGAGATCAGTTCAGTCCAAATAAGAAGAGAAGCTAGTGGGCAACGATAGACAGTTCTTATAGAAAGGATAGATCTGGGCAACAAATCGATCGTAGGAACATGTCATACAAAGCCGCAAGCAGCGTCGTACGCAGCGGACAAGAGGTCCAGGGCACGTACATACGCGCCAGACATGTGTTCCAGGTAGTACATACGTGCCAGACAGGTGGTCCGAGGCATGTACATACGTGTTGAACAAGTAGTCGGGGGCGCGTAGTCCAAAGGACACAAACACGTACATACGCATTGTATAGGCCATGTTGGGCACATACAGGGCCATACAACAAGGGCAGAGGTTTTGGGTTGTAGGTGTTGGCTGTATTTTTTCTGTTTCTATTCATAGTGGGCAGATTTCCCAGTTTGGGAGCCCTTGTAAGCTTTGATATTATTTTAATGAAAAGTTGATTTGAAGGGAGGAATTTTTGTGTGTTGTGTGAAGTTTGGCAACATATTTTATTATGTGCGTTGTAATTTAATTATGAACAAGTAAAAACACAAGGTAGTAATTTATCTAGGTGTTGGAAATAGAGATTTTAATAATTTGGTGTTATGATGGTTCCTACTAAGTGTGGGATGAGATGTTCTACTATGCTAGTGATGGTCTAATTGATGTGCAGATTAGCGAAAATGCCAAATCATTTGCATGGCATATTCAAGGAGTTCAAGAACAAGGAAAACAAAAGCTACATGCGATGACAAAAAAGTACAGGGCATAGGCAGACCTCCATAGAGGAGAAAGGGTTTTTCAAACTAAAGAGCAATTGATGGTGTACCCAAGAAAGGATTGATTTCCTAAAGGTGCCTACAACAAATTAAAGCATAAGAAAACTAGACCTTGTAAAATTTTGAAGAGAATAAATAACTATGCATATGTCATTGATCTCCTACCAGAGTTGAACATCAGTCCAATTTTCAATGTTTCAGACATTTGTGTGTATCATGCGAGGTCAAATGATAAACTTGATTATACATAGGAGGCGACTTGGAAGTACCAATTTCTGAAGAAGAAATGGAACAAGTTGTGGACACTAAGTTGGCAACTATGCAAGCAGGAAATTACAAACCCTACCTATTTCAGACATGGACCGTGCTTGGATCAATGAGAAAGAATTGATGAAATATAGTGGAAGTAATGTAATCAACATCGGGAGTCTGAATTGGGAGGTTGAGATGTTTTTCAACAAGTAGAGGATGATGAATGTGCAAGCAAGAAGATAATGTAGGTACATGTGAACAAGTAAAGAAGATTCAATGCATGTATAAGGTGCATGTTGATGTTTGTAGCATCGGACAGGTACTTCCCCACAGGTCGAAGTGTCTAGACATGTGGAAGTTGTCCAAATCCTTCTACCTTAGTAATTTACTTTAATTAAAGAAATTATTAAAGTAAAGTTCTTTTATAATTAAAGTGAGTTTAATTTCATGAAATGCTAAAGTTATAAGCATTAGTGAATTGAATGAATCTTAGCCATTGATCTCAAGTGAGTTGAGATCTAATCTTAAACGTCCATCACTTTGGAGATTAGGGTTATGTTTGATTCAGTCATAACTTAAGATTATAAAAGCAAGGCTAGGTGAAGGAGAAAGACACAAGAGAGCATATAGAATCAAAGAATGACTTTTGCTCATGTGCTTAAGTCATTCACTTGAGAGCAAAGAAGGACTTTTGCTCAAGTTCTTGAGTCACAAAAGACTGTGATTCAAGGGAATCTCGGATATGTGAAGAAGCAATTTCATCTAGAGATCAAGTCCAAAGGTGCAGCAGGAGGAGAAAACCTAGCAACCAAAAATCAAAGGACTGATTTATGGGGTCGTGCAACCAGCAGACAAATCTAGTGCAGATCTGAGGTACCAACCGAAAGATCTAGCAGATATGAGGTACCAGCGGAAAGATCTAGCAGATCTGAGGTACCAGCTGATAGATCTAGTGCAGATCTGAGGTACCAGCAGACAGATCTAGCAGATCTTAGGTACCTGCAAGCAAATCTGAGGTACCAACGGACATATCTAGCGGATTTGAGGTACCAATGAACAGATCTAGTGTAGATATGAGGTACTAGTGGACAGATCTAGTGCAGATCTGAGATATCAACAAGCAGATATGAGGTACTAGCTGACAAATCTTGCAGATCTAAGGACTAGGCAGATCTTGCAAATCTAAAGACTAGCAGGCAGATCTAGTGCAGATATGAGTGTCCAGCAGGCAAATCAGCAGAGGGATTGTTCAGGGCCTGAGTTTCCAGGTTTGTTGTATTTGTATTTTTCCTCAATGGGCCATTTTCCCAGTAAGGGAAACCTTGTAAGCTTGGAGTCACTATAAATGAAAAGTTGATTTGAAGGACAAAATTTCTGTGTGCATGTGTGAAGTTTGGTTTCCAATTTTTGCTTTCGTTATTTTATTTCCAGCTAGTATTTTTTATTATGTGTGTTGTAATTTACTTTTTAGCAAGAAAATACACAAGGTAATAGTTTATCTAGGTGTTGGGAATTGGGATTTCAACATGGTATTCAGAGTGTGTTGATCAATTTAACATGGCATCAGAGCTTGCACTATGAGAGGGAGAAAACTTCAGATACACAATAGTTTATGATAGCATATCTATTAGATTTGATTTGCAGCAGTGGGTGTTTAAAGGACCAAACACAGATTGCAGCAAATCTGTCAGATTTGCAAGGAGATCTCTGCATATCTATAAACCAACAGTGAAATTCATTGAGTGCTTGAGACATGAAGGACTATAACTCAAGAGGATCTCAGCAAGGGTGAAGAAGGAATTTCATTTAAATATCAGCTTAAGGGATTACAGATCTATTGGAATCAGTGACTCGTTAAGAGAGAAAAGGACTTTTGCTCAAGGAGATCTTACTAAGGGTGAAGAAGGACTTTCACCTAGAGGTCAGTTCATTCCAAAGGAGAAGAGAAGTTACTGGGCAGCAACAGACAAATCTGGTAACAAGAACAGATTTGGGCAGATATGAGTCGAAGCGACAACATACGTGTGAGCAGATAGCTCAAAGCGCATACATATGCCTCGGATCAGTAGTCGGGGGTGTGTACATACGCGCAGTGCAAGAGGCACAGGCGCGTACATACACTTTGTACAGGCAATCGGGGGCTCGTACAAGTTGCCACTACAGGGTCGTACAACAGGGGAAGAGTTGTTGGGCTACAAGTGTTGGTTGTATTTTTCTTTCCTCAATGGGTAGAAAATATCATAGGAGCACGGGAGTTATTCAATAGTTTGACGAACAAGGACTCAGGGATCCATGTGGAGCTTGGTGATGATGCCAAGTATGTTGTGAAGGGCAAGGGAACTATCTTGTTCCATCTTGAGTCAGGTGGTTCGTTGGAAGCCTAAGATGTGTGCTATATGTATCAGTGATAGAAGGCGAGGAGCAAGAGGCTTCGAAGGGAGAATAGCATTCAGAGACTTCCAGTGTAGGGAGTCAACCTTCAAGTAGGCCAGCTCAGTCAGGAGACCCAGATGGTTGATGCAGACATTGAGTGATGCTCGTGAGCATGTTGAGACTCCTAGGAGCATATTTAGGGAGAGCATACCTCGTGGAAGCTTCCAAACTTCGTGGCGCTAATGAGTAGCATCATTGATTTTGAGTCTTCCAGTGTTCAGTTAGCAATAGACCAGCAGGTTTGGTGGGATGCCATGGTGCAGGATGATGTGTGAGACATTGTGCTAGGACCGGAGGGACGGCCAGTTTCAGGTGGCTCTTCCAAAAGTACTTTCCTTGCTATGAGGGAGTGTTGATGTTTGTAGCATTGGACAGGTACTTCGGCACAGGTCTAAGTGTCTAGACGTGTGAAAATTTTCTAAAGCCTTCTACCTTAGTAATTTACTTTAGTTAAAGGAATTATTAAAGTAAGTATTTTTATAATTAAAGTGAGTTTAATTTAATGAAATGTTAAATTTATTAGCATTAGTGAAAGACATAAGAGAACACATAGGAGCACAGAAGGACTTTTGCTCATGTGCTTCAGTCATTCACTTGGGAGCAAACAAAGGACTTTTTCTGAAGTGCTTAAGTCACGAAGGATTGTGATTCGAGGGGATCTTGGATAGGTGAAAAAGAACTTTCATCTAGAGATCAAGTCCGAAGGAGGAAAGTGCAAAGGTGCAACAAGAAGAGAAAACCCAATAGCCAGAAATCAAAGGACCGATTTCTTGGACCGTGCAACCAACAAGAAGATCTAGTGCAAATTTGAGGTACCAGCAAATAGATCTTGCAGATCTAAGGTTCCAGCGGGAAAATCTAACAGATCTGAGGTACCAGTGTACAGATCTAGCAGATCTGAGGTACCAACGAATAGATCTAGTGCAGATCTAAGGTACTAGCAGGCATATCTAGCAGATCTAAGGTACCAGCAAGAAAATCTACAGATCTGAGGTATCAGTGGAAAAATATAGTGCAGATCTGAGGTACCAGTGGAAAAATATAGTGCAGATCTGAGGTATCAGCGAACAAATCTAGTGTAGATCTGAGATATCAGCATGCAGATCTAGCAGATCTGAGGTACTAGCAGGAAAATCTTGCAAATCTAAGAACCAACAAGCAGATCTAGTGTAGATCTGAGTATCCAACAAGAAGTACCGAGAAGATCAACAGAGGGTTTCTTCAAGGCCTAAGTTGTCAGGTTTGTTGTATTTGTATTTTTCCTCAGTGGGCCATTTTCCTAGTAAGGGAACCCTTGTAAGCTTGGAGTCATTATAAATGAAAAGTTGATTTGAAGGGAAGAATTTTTGTGTGCATGTGTAAAATTTGGTTTCCAGTTTTTGCTTCCGTTGTTTTATTTCCAGCTAGTATATTTTATTTTGTGTGTTGTAATTTACTTTTCAGCAAGGAAATACACAAGGTAATAATTTATCTAGGTGCTAGGAATTGAGATTTCAACATGGTATTCAGAGCATGTTGATCAATTTAACAGTGCAAGAGCATCAGTCCGCATGAAGATAAAGAAAACCGCTAAATATGCAACATCTATTGGTGCATGAAGAGACAAGTTATGCATGAAGATAATAATGAGGTAGAAAAGATAATATTAGAGCTGCACAAAGATGATTTTGGATAATTTTGTAGTTAATGACAAGTTATCCAGATGAAATAGAAAAGGTAATATTAGAGTTGCATGAAGATAATTTTGTAGTTCATGACAAGTTATCTAGATAAGTTAGGTATCTCAAATTAGTGGATAATAATGGGTACAAACTCTATTTAAAGAGGATGTCTTGTACTTTTTAAGGCAAGGAAAAAGAGATGGTTGTAAAGAAGAATGAGATTAATCAAAGTGTTTTCAAATATTCAATTTCCTTTGAGTTGAATTTTGTCTTATGAGTTGAATTTTCCCTTGTGTTAAGGTGATAGTTTCATTTTCATATTGGTTATGATACCTTATATCTGGAGGAGTTCATAGCACTGCATTGATTCTGACCTTCATAATTATGGGCATCGGCTGACAGTCTCTAGTTCATAAAATAGAATATTTCATCCCATTTGGAAGTGTCATCCTGCTCTTCTTTTGATAAAGACTAGAGTATGTTATCTTGTAATTTGAAAACAGGCCATGGTGCTGTGGCTGGACAACCAGTATGTTATCTTGTCCATACTCAGCTGAGCACTGAGACAGATGTTGACATCCATGGACATTTGGAGCACTCATGGAATTTCCTTCCAAACAAGGAGGTATGCCCAACACTATACATGGAGCTCCAAATTGGTTGAATGGGTATAGATGATAGCAGACATAACCCCCTGGATGGGAAGCCACTCCAAATGGATTTTGTACATAAGCACACTAACACCATCCACTAGCTGATCCAGAAACAAAAGTGGCAAGTAGAAATGAAGCAGCATTCATGTGATCCTTTGTAGCATGGTCTAGTGGTTGAACACTTTCCCTAACAGATGGATGATATGGTATGCTAGAATGTATTGATGCTTCTTTATTGTCCGTTTTCCATTTATTTATTTTGATTTCAGAACTGTGATTGACATGGACCACCAATGATTTTGGGAATTTTCAGGATCGATAGTGGGTACACACTTCCTCTGATGTACAAACAGGCATACTCTCATATGCATTATCCTCAATCGCCAAGTTCTACAACATAGCTATCAGTTTCTGAACCTGTCTTTGACGATATGGTATGCTAGAATGTCTTGAATATTGATGCTTCTTTACTGTCCGGTTTCCATTTATTTATTGTGATTGAAATAAGCCACCGATGATTTGGGGAATTTTCCAGGATCGATAGTGGGTACACACTGCTCCTCTGATGTACAAACAGGCATACTCTCATATGCATTATCCTCAAGCGGCAAGTTCGACGACATAGCTATCAGTTTCTGAACCTGTCCAGTGTTTTTTTAAAGTTAGAAGCCTGCCAACAGTATTAGAAAAGGCCAAATAGGATATGCATTTCTACATAAAAAGATCTGTCAACACAAAATAAGCTTGAAAAACATGTCCACACCTTCAGGAGTTGGTGAAGTTCAAAAACCTGAGTTGCAAACATCTTCTGCTGCCTGAAGAGTGCAGATAAATTCAGAATTAAAACAGGTCAGATAAGATAATTTTATTAATGTCCAGAGATATCAGAGATATGCAATTTGAAAAACTGTTCTCTATTAATTTGTGATAAACAATTAAAATTGGAAATGATTTTGTCAGTTGTCAGTCAAAAGACTCTGACTCTGATCAGCATTGCGTGGAACCAGTCAAAGATGAAGATAACCCGTAGCCAGTTGTAACTGCAAATGACCCCACCCCATCCCTGGATGGAATTGGTGATGCTACTACCCAGCTCTGGTAATGGATACGCCCCCTTTACAGTCATTAGTCTCCTCGCCTGGCAAACCCTCTGCAGTGGATCACAGGGAAGAAGATGGATCATTCAGAAAAGGAAAGGGAATCAGTAGTCAGAACCCAAATGTTGCATCTTTTGTGGGTTTTGCCCAGCTTTATAGTATGGATACATTGGATAGCAATCATCCAGTATATCTAATCTAGGGGTCAATTTTTGAATACCAGACCTTGAATCTGAACAGCTTTGTTTAGCGGTCAATTTTCAAATATCAGACCCTTGATCTGAAAAGCTCAGTTATATGTGTGGCATATTTTACGGGTTGGCTTTGTTTCGATTATTATGTTTAGGTTTTTGTCTTGATCAGCTAGCTTTAAGCTAGTCTATAGTTTAGTGTTAAGCCTGAGGCTTCCTGATATATGAGTTACTGATGAAGACGCTGGTCCATCTTGTAATATGAGGGCTTTTATTGGACAAAACAAAAACAATGGTTATAACATGAAAATGGCCATATAATGTGGATCAAGTATCGCTCACTATCATATAACTGAAAAGGCAAACATCAAGAGGAAAATAGAGAGCTTATAATGGTGGCTTCAGAGACACTGAAGCATCACAGAAAAGAACATAAACACAACAATTACAGGGCGAATCGAATAACTTCACTTGCATGGCGTCTCCTATTCCTGAGCAAGAAAGACAAACAACAGTACTGAAGGTGATTTTGCAGGAAGGTAAGGTTAACGCAGCAAAGATGTGTCCCTCACTTTAATTCACTGGGCTCAACCAAGAACACAGATTCAGGTAAGAATTTTGAGACATCCTTTAAGATATTGAGAGGAGAAGACTTGAAAAATATTACCGACATTGTAGAGCGATTTGTAGTGCAAAATCCATAAAAACCAATGAGACTTTCATAATTTGCAACAAGCGGGAAATTCTACGGGTGCAAAGTTACGAGAAAACAGACAAGAAATCGTATTGAGACTATTGTTTGGAGTGAGTTGGCAAAAACAGGTATCAACCAAGCCAAGTATAAAGATTAGCATTAAAACCTCCATACCATTTTACATTTTGAGAATTGACAAATTTTGAATATGAAGAAACCTACAAAGATTTTTAAAAGGAAAAAGAAAAGACATAAAAAAAGACTGACCTAAGAGAGGTAGTTTATAAAATAACTCTGACATATGTTATAATTTGACTCTTATGTGACTTTGGCTCGAGTACTTATGTCATAAAGTGACCTCTAGTTCTACGATAAAAATAATCCATTAAAGGTTTGTTATTATGAAGAGTAGGTTAGGTGTCTAGCAACATGCGTGGTGGGAGAGATGGGATTTGGTGACGGCGAGAGTACCTTTAAATATTTTTATAAAAGAAAAACTTAAAAATATAAATTCTAAAAGATATGATTATAGTATAACTTAATCAAAAATACAAATTTTAGATGGTAGATTCGAAAGACCTTTGTCTTCGAAAAACAAGGGAGGAGTTTATTCACCAAAAGATCTTTGTGATTGTATATTCATTACATAATACATATATACTTTTTAAAGAAGAGACAAATTGAAAAAGAATCTCTCAAAACTCAATCATTCATCCTCAAAATAAGAATCTTAACCATTTTAAGAACTAATCTTAAAAATACTACCCCTAAAGTGGACTTCGTGAAAGGAATGTCTCAACCATATCATCATCCACCTAATTAGGTTCATAACAACCACATCGGCCTCATGCACACAACCACTTGACTTATGTGTACACCATACCATACGTTAACTCATCACATGACCTCTTCCCTATTCTACCAAGTCAATTACTCATGGCAACCTAGACTAACAAGTCATGGTATACATGTGCACAATTGTTAATATCCACTTGTCCCCTCACTCAATGGGATATGCACTAGTAATATATGTGACAACATTACATGACCAACTCATATGACCACGAGTATCACACACTAATGCATAACACAAGACAAGTAAGAGCTTCATATTTTAATAGCATTTGTGGAGATTGAAATCTCAAAAGAAAAAAATATTGGGAACAAGAGCCCACCAAACATAGGAGTTAAAATTGTTATTATGATTATCCTCATTATGAAAACATACTACATAGTATTATGACGTGCATTGTATAGATAATATTTTGCATGAACTGAATGTCACACTAGTGAGTGATTGTTTTGGAGAACCAATGTTGCATGTGTGTTAGTATGGTTAGGGGGTATCATACCTCCTCAAAACCATTGAGAGACATCTCCCATGCATCCCTAAAACCATCGAAACATCTCCAAGACATCCCCATTTGTTTAAGGGAGAGGGGCACATCAAGAGGAAGCAAGTGATGTATATATCATGATGTGCATTCCCTTCTCAACGGGGATAGGATTGATTCTAAAAGCTTCATGACCCCGCTTCCATCCATAAATGCTTTGCCAAAAATATGACAAACACATACTAAAACAATAATAATGTAGCCACTTTCGAACATAAAACTAAGTGAAATTTATTACTCCTATCCAAATAATCAAGTGCTTCACAAAAGGGTTGTTATGAAATTTCAATGTAAAATACACCAACGCTCAATCAAGGATAATGAGCTATTATGAAACCTTACAACAACAGTGAAAATGATAAAGAAATAAGCAACATTTTTGCCCGCAATCTTTCCTAGTCAAAATACAACAAATGATCAACATTGCTACAAGTGAGGGTCTCTACCCAAAGAAAATACTAGTACCATAACTAGACTTATCAGAGAAAATGAAACAAAACTAAGAAAAAAGGAACACAACTAGAACTTGAAAAAAACAATGGTGGTAAGGATGTATGGTGCATGAAGGATGACAAAATAACTTATAATGGAAATAATCACGTAAGCAATTGTGAAATTTAAGAATAGTATGGTAATCCAAAACATCAACAAAAATGGACTCAAAAGAGGTCAAGCTCATAATGAAAATTAACGAGGCTACTACTCACCATGTCAATTGCAGAGGAAATAATTATGACTTCAATGCATGTATAAATTGTCTCTATTGAGGTCGTCATTTGAGCCTCTATACATAGGAGGCAAGTAAAGGTTATAGTTGTCTAAAATATAGAATGAAGGTCACTTCACTATCCAAAACAAAACAAAGGAATGAAATTTAAGTTATGAAATAATTGATTTTGATATGCCACCCCTCAAAACGTGCAATGCCCTCAAGGAAGCAAAAGCAAGGGGAAGTTGTATAAAAAATGGCAAAAGCAAACTCCTAGTGCTAAAAAGGGCAAGAATTGTTTTCTCACTACCATAATAACAATGAAGTAAAGAAGAAAGTAAATAAAAAGCTAGGAAACGAGAAACACACCCAAGGCATGCATGTACGTAACTCGTCTATCAGACACACATTTGACACATGTCCTAAAAGATGGCATGTCTCCAACACATGCCCTAGTAGTGTCCTAACATGTCAAACATCAACTCATAGAGCACATATTGGAATTTGCACACTTTGAAGAAGAGAAGGCTTGGGCAGTCTAGAGCAAAGACAATGGTGTATGTGCACTCCAACCTTCGTCTTATTTACAGGATTAGGGACCATTGGTTGAAGGGAAAGACAAAGGTGTGGGATGTATTCCCTGATGATATGGGTTTGAATAACAGCATTGAGTTGGCATTGGCCAACTTTGATCTTAATGAACTAGAGCTAGTCACTTTTAATGATGGTGATCCTCTTGAGGGGTCATGAGTCATTCTCACTTTTAATGATGGTGATCCTCTTGAGGGGTCATGGGTCATTCTAAACACCAACAGATGTAGATCTTGGATTGGATAAGAGGAGAAGGATGGAGGAGACCACAGTGGTAATGGTGGAAATATTAATGATTCTGACATGGAGGAGGACCATTGATGATCTATGAGATCTTTTATCTACTGTTCTACTATCTACCCTGTTTTGTATTTTCCAGTGGCATTCCCACCTATAGTATCAACCATTCAGTGTCTATAATATATTGTAATTTTGATGACATCAAATCACTCAATGAGAAAAGTGCAATTTATGGGGTTCTAACTTCCAAACTTCTATTTTATGTCTATTGAATATTTTAATTTCTTGTGTTTGATCAGTGTTTGATATTAACATTGATGTAATAACTAGTTGTATCGATATTTTGTAAATGTTCTAATTTCTTAAAAACTGGATGTTTATATCCATATTTCATTTTTGTATTTGTAATTTGTGTGTGTATAAAACGTGTCCCCCCTGTCCTGTTTTAGGGGTCGATGTGTTCCATGTCGGATACTCATACATGTGTTTGTTCTATGTCCTAGTGTCATGTCACTTAGATAAAAAGTAGATGTAAAAATGTTAAATGAGGAGGCATACAATATTTCAGGATTTAAGGGGGAAAAAGGCACAAGGATTGTCTTCCCATTACCATAATAACAATGAAGGAAGTAAATAAAAAGTAGATGTAAAGTAGTTAGAGGAGAAGGCACAGAATCTTCAAGGATCGAAGCATAAAAATGTACATTCAGAACATGTTGAACTCTAAAACACTAAATTTTACATATCTCAACCCCATCCAAATGTATAACTACCTAAATGTAAACCATGATCCCATAAAAAAAATTCAGTCGAGCTCAAACTTTGTCCTTTCCTTCTCCGAAATTGGGCCAAGTGAACCAACCCCCATACTGCAATCATTTTTTCTTCCAATTGCGGTCATACAACTGAAGTGTCGACTTACACCACGCCCAAGCCTACTTCTCTACACCACTAACGACAGTGCCTGCAGCACAACCTTGAATTTACTTATCTCAAAAACCTGACCCAAAGTACAACTACGTAGAATGTAAATCACGGTCCTATTAAAAAACATTCAACCTAAACGTTGACCTTCCCCTATCTAAAATTGCACCAAGTGAACCAACCCCCATAATCCAATCATTTTTTCTTCCAGTTAAGGTTGTATAGGTGAAGCATAGACTTGCACGACATCCAAGCCTACTTTTCTACACTAGTAACCACAATAATAGTGCCACCACCTTGATCACCTTCCCACTCAACCATGTTAAAGTCACCACTAACAAACCAATTTGCACCCAACAACGAAGAGGGCATCCAATCCCAAAGGAAACTCCTCTCTCCACTCAAAATCAATGCATACTTAAATAGAACCCTAGCAACCAATCCTAATCCAAAAGGGTAATCTAGGCATAACGATTGTCTAGGTCACACCCATGATCGACAACAAAAATCTACATGTAGGGGGGAAAGAGCAAGGACCACCCCCCCAACTACTATGTGCATGATCAGTGAGTCAAAAAGGGCCATTCCAATAATAACTCCTCTGATTACGAAGCTCAAGTCCTTCAGATTTGACTTCCTAGAAAAGGACCAAGTTTGATCTAGTCCTCTGAAACACTTCATGAACAAACTACTTACCACTTGAAATCGCAATCCCTCTTACATTCCATGATAGAAGAGGTAGCTTCATTCAAGGAAGAAAGGGTTTCCAAGGCTACTTAATGGTTTCTCATCACCAAATTCACCAAAGAAGAGGTCTTTCATTCAAGTGAAAGGACCACAACTTGCTTAAAGGACTTCAAACAAGTAGGGATCAACTCTCTACCAAGCTTGTCCAAATACACAAGATAAGAAACTTCTTTCCATTTGTTAGACTTCATGTACCATCCAACATCTACATCAATACTTCGCAACTAGCCACTCACCCTCTCTGACGCTAAGGAGGCAAAGCTCTAACTACAACTAGTTATCTATCAAAGCTTTCCATCTAAGATTCGGTTGGGAAAAACTAGTCTCTTTGATGGTCTCTACCTTATTTGCAACCGTTCTGAAATGGTGAAATATATGTTGTTGGATTTCCAGTTTGCCAAGAGTTGTTGGGATCTACAAGCACAGTGGTTGGCCCTTCTCTAGGGGAGAGTTCACTGCCGCACAATTCTATTTGGTGACTACAGTGCTTTGGTCCTCTCTTCTTTTAGTGACATTTGGCATTGTATGAGGATTTCTACATTCTTTGTCCATTGGAAAATTCGTTGCAAGTGTGTTTTTGAGAATGAAGACAGCTCTTTGTCAACTTTTTGTCATATGTGGAGGGATGAGGTGTGCATACAATTGTTGGCTAAAGGTTGCGATGCCAAGCTGTTAGAGCTTGATGCATATTCAGATTTTATTTCTGCTTTAATAGCATTGAGGAAGAGGATATAAGTGTCATTGTATCATACCCTTCCACCCTTCGTTTTATACTTCGCTGATGTAAATATATTTGTGAATATGATAAGTATTTTTTCAATAAAAAAAAAACATTTCAAAACTCCCTCAACAAAAAGTTTCGTACTTTGAAACAATAAGCAACCAAACTCAACCTAAGCATGGCCTTATACATAAAGAATTCCAATCATGAGTGTTAATTGTTTACAAAACAACCTTAAACCCAATGCAAAAGCTAATTTCTTGCTAGACGCACACACGCTACCATAGATCAGGAGCTATAGATAACACACAGTTTGTCAAGTATACCATAGAAAGAACCATCATTAGGGAAAACCATGGCAAGGCCAAAGCTAATGTAGCTATTGTAGGCTAAATCCCTTGACCATGGTCAACCAATCCTAGCTCTTTTCATTAAAAATCTTGACATATAACTATATTTATTAATATTGTTAATTTTTAGGATATTAAAATGGTGGGATTGTTGCATTGCAAATGATTAATGAACACGAAACAAAATGGGTTTTATTATACATATGCTACAAGAAATTGTCGATGCATCACCTAATCCACGAGTACAAGTGGGTAATCAGCGAAAATATGGAAAAGATTGTGGATAAAAAACCCAACATAACCATATCATTAGAGTTAACAAGCTCTTATTCAAAATCAAAATACGGAAAATTGGTTAACAACCCGGTAATTATTCTTCAAAATGAAGCTTTATATTGATTTGTGTTTTCCTCCAAAATAAATGAACCTTCAATGAAATAGGGGGTAATCAGCTAAAATATGGAAAAAACTGTGGATAAAAAACCCAACACAACCATATCATTAGAGTTAACAAGCTCTTATTCAAAATCAAAATACGGAGAGTTGGTTAAAAACTAGGTAATTATTCTTCAAAATGAAACTTTATATTGATTTGTGTTTTCCTCCAAAATAAATGAACCTTCAACGAAATAGGGGTTTCCTCAGAGTTCTGTGTCGATTTAAAAATAGTAAGCTATTATTAGAAATAACAAAATGTCATACTTGTCCATCCATATTTGTTACGAAAATACCTTATTCGTAAAAAAGAATGACTTTCGATATAAAATTTAATTTCATTAAACATTTATTTTGATCAAAAAAAATATTCGATCAATTTCTATATTTTTGCAAATTAAATATTTTCATATATTTTGTAAATTACCTACGAATTTTACAAAAGCTAGGAAAAATACTCATGAAGATCAATGGGAGTGCCAAAGGCAATCATAAGAGTGAATGGTGGACGAGGACGGATTCTATTCACTCGATGTTGAAATACTGAAATGCTTTGTTAAGTATGTTTCCCTATGGGTCTAAATCCATTGACAAACATCCTAAAATGAGGTCCCAGTTTAACTTATAATACTAAAAATTTAAGTCAATGAAAGTAAAATAGAAGTCAGAGAAATACCAAAAGTTAATACAAATCCAAAACAAAATGTTATTTGGACAAATGTGTTGGCTTTCTATTAGTCTACTTCTCTGTGGATTTTCCAATTGTCGACTTTCCCAACTCGATTTTTCCATAGCCGACTTCTATGTTGATTTTTGCAAGTCAACTTTCTTAAGACAACTTGTCCTTGGATTTTCCCAAGTCTATTATCAATCGAATAAGCTTGGGATTAAATTTTACAAAAACAACCCAGATTTAAAATGAAGGTTTGACATGGAATTTCCTGAGTTAAGATAAGTTTACTAGGCCCCAATACAGGATGTCCCAAAACCATACGGTCGACTTGAACAGATTTAGCATTTGGTCACTCATCAAATCTATTATTAATGCATGTTGACTGGGTTCTAATCTCCTTACATCTAGCCAAGCCAATTTTTGTAGGTTGCATAAGACTTGCATGTTTGTTCAAGGATCCCAATGGATCATATCCAATTCGTAGTTTTTCGTAATGGTTGAAGGCACATTGATCCCAAAACTCCATTGTTTACTTTTTATCTTCAAGAGGAAATTTCATAAGGATTTGCGCATGGAAGAATTTAGATAATCTCACACATGTTATAGTTTCATGCAGCTTATCACTCCTACCAGCACTTAATTACCATTCAAGGGAGGTTGTTTGTTCAAGCATATACTTGGAATTCCCAACTCATTTCTTGTGTTCACCAACTTATTCTTTAACCATTCTTTTGATGTTTATAAAGGTTGTAGTACATGGTATGACATCTTGTGAATTGTGAGTCATGACAGCTCCAATGCATATAAAACAGTTTTATGGTTTTACCACATTCGACTGCTGAATATAAGTTGTATCCCTTCGGGTGAAACAATACGGCATATCAACAAGATGAACATCTCAATCTACATAAAAGTTAAAGCATATTATCACATGCATTCTCCCACTTGAAGGGGTTACTTCCCATAACAGATCTCAAACTTAATTCATATATCTATGCATCGTTAACATACATATTTACAAGTCATTGGTTGAAGAATTATTGTATATAAGTTCTAATCATAATTACAGCTATAACCCAGCCATACACTAATTGTGTATACATAAACATGCCATCTCAGGGCCACAAACAGTCTTCTAAATAACACTGAGGATCCAGGGCTTACTATTAAATCTGCCTGCCAACATAACCAAAAACTTGCTTCAACAACTACTTTAATGGTTGCAATATTATATGTTCAACAGAAATAAATGCTATTGAGCAAAATAGGCAGTTCATAGAAGATCACCAAATGTGTGTGTATGGTGTTTCCCAAGCAGATCTGCTTTTGAGATGCTCTTGCCAAGCTCAAATGAAGCACGGATTTGCCTCCCAGGCAACTCTTAGTTACCCTCCTTCCCATGAGACCAACCATGCTGTGTAAAGAGGCCTATAAGGGTTTGAGGAACTTTATTGCAGAATGATCCGAACACACATTTTTCCCAACTGCGCTGCCTCTTTTACTGTTGGTGACCCAAACCATACCCAATAAGATGATAAATTTAAAGGACAAGTTTATATGACAATCCAGAGAGAATAATAGTCACTTTCACTAATGAAATTGACCTCGGATAAACTAAATTCTACTGTCTATATATATACATAGATAAAAATTGATAAGTTGATGGTAATGGAAGACTCAATTCTCATAACAAAATCAAACATTGTTGCAAGACTTGATGGAACTAGTAGAATATAAACAAAAAATTATTAAATCAATTTTATAGCATGCTCACATTAATCAATCCTTTCAAGGAATGAATTCATGCCACTTATTATTTGAGTATAGATTCAAACTTCTTTAAATCCCCAGATGGTAAATCATGTGGTAATCTTAATGGATTTCAAAATGTGGTTGTGTACCGACCAAATCTATGTGCTTGGGGAATAATTACAATAAATATTCCCCATGGTTCCCATAGTGAGATGGCGTCTATTTGAAGGTGTCACTATTATTGACAGTGGAAGACATAAAGATGCCATAGTTCTAACTTTCTCATATATTATGAAGTAGGAAATATCAGGTGAAAAAGCTACTGTGAGTAAGGATTTGGATGAGATCTTGTACTTTTAATAAGTTGTTTGGCAAAGAGCCTTCAAATATCACAAAGATGAAGGTAGATATGGTTGATAATGTACTAGATTTCATAAGAACATGTTCATCTTGGACAAGGATCTCAAGGGAGAAAAAGATATCTTTTGGGAAATTAAGATAGAATTCCACCAAATATACAGCACAACTCTTCACAGTTTACACCAGTCAGTCAACATAAGAAAACATGAATGAGGTAGCCAGGGAAAGATAAAAAGGTAGTGATCATAGTAAAGACCAAGTTTGACATGTAAAGCACATGCATGAGACAACCAAATTGCATAGGTAGATCACAGACTCAGTGACCAAGCAACAAAAAGGGGCCAAGGAAAGATAAAAAGCTAAGGGCCACGTTTGACTAGTAAAGGACGCGCATGAGATAGCTAAATTGCAGAGGTGGATTACAGACTCGGTGACCAAGAGACAAAAATAGGACAAGGAAAAATAAAAGAGCTACTAAAGTGAAATCAAAAGACCTCATGCAGTTAACCATAGCCACCACAGATGAGGAGAGATGATTTTACATCGATGGTGGAAAGGATTTCTTACCCTGTAGATAATGGCACAAAATAAGGGATTAGTAGTGATGTTGTATAAGTGGCCAAAAGATTGCCTTAACCAAGGAAGATTTTATAACTTTTTGTATTCATAACGTCAAGGAGGCTGGTGAAGAATCGTATGGGTGCAGTTTCAAAAGAGGAATTCCAATCTGCGAGTTTGAAACCTTCCCTTTGGCAGGTTGGTTTTCAGGGGCCTCAGTCCACATATATTTGCAATCTATATATATGGAAGCGGGAAGGCTAATGTGTGAGATAGGGCAGTTATTACAAGTTTTACAATGGGATAATGAGAAACAAAGAAAATTTCTTTATCCAATTACTTTCATATTTACAACAGCCAAAATTACCATGCTGTGATTGTAACTGCAACTCCATTTAACATGGGCCATTATTCACCACCATTGATAATGAACAGCTTCTAACTATGACCTTGTTCTTCTCTCCTAGTGGATAAATGATTCTTTTTAAATTCAAAGAATAGAAATTTCAACTCGGTATGTCTGAGTTTAGATTATCCCAAAGAACTGAGTGATTAAACAAAAATACGAGTACAAACAAGCTGGCTCCTTCTATCAATGTTCTCTGTATCCCCTGCTCCTACATCCCCCAGGATCATACAGCTGGACCCCGTGATAGTTCCTGAAGACTCCGACAGCAAGCCAGTGCCCAGTTCGCCCCCCTCCCCCTCAACCATCAACCTGGGAGACCTTGACATCATTAGCCTCATTGTCAGACCTCTCTCTCACTCTCTCTCTCGACTGACTTTTGAGTTATTCACTTTTTCAATCTTGGACATACTTATATTTTGGATCACCGTACTTTTGTCACGGTCATATATACTTTGAAGTTTGGGGCTTTACTACCTCAGGTTTTTTTCTTTATGTTATTTTAGGCATTATATAGGAGCTGCGCTTTCACTCCCACATTGTACTCATATTTGATGTAGTCTTAGTCCCATTGACCTACTTTTGTGGTTATTCGTTGGACATTAATAAAATTATCTTATCTTATGATTTATTCATTGGACATAAGAAAACGTGATTATAAACAGCCACCTTTTATCTGTATGTGTGAGGGAAAGCAGTTCATATGAATTTGGCTAGGACTCCCTTGAAAATAACAAACATACATCCTCATATTTGTTTGTCAAAAAATAAATTTTCAAGGCTATTATTCTAATCAATCTTACTTTGCCACCATTGTTGAAATTACTTAGTATTACAAAGTCATTACAGAAAAGTTTATTCCTGCAATGACCACCAGGTTGCAAATCGAAAAATACGAGAGATTGAATTACATCATCTCTAAGACTGCCAACCAGCACACATCAATGTCTGTCCAACATTGGCTGACAATGTAAATACTGGATGTGGGGATTTTTGAATACATTGTGACCACAATGATTGGTGATAAAAAGCCAAGAAATAGGTTTAATGATACATGATATATCCCCCACCCTTTTGTATTGTGTAACTCAAAAAATGGAAAGAACAATATCAAAACATCTGTGTTTTTTCTTATATGCAAAATAAATGTCATTGTTCTAATTTTACATGCTGTTTACCAAAACGAAATAAAAATAGATCAATTGTTCAAATGCTGTATAAAAAAATATCCCTCACAGCCATCCTCATGAAGAGGCCAGCTGATCGAAAATACCAATCGTCCCTGAAAAAGAATAGCCCATTGTGAACAGCATAATCAAAGGCTGCAAAAACATTTTCAAGACAAATTGTAGTGTCACTGAACGTTCTCAATAATTATGTACAATTCAGTATTAAGTTATATCCACCACCTGGTTTCACAACATATCTGCAGTTCTCATAAGTGGGGTTATCGTAACAAGCATTGGAAATCAACGCATAGACAATATTTACATATGCAACTAGTGGATCTAATCAAATTCACATTGGTCTGACATTGTTAGTAGGGGCAGAAGCAGCTTCCAACCTTTTACTAGAAGCAGCATTGAAAATGCACCTTAAAGGACTACTGTACATACATGACTTAAAAAATTGTGAAGAAGGATTTGAAGACAAAACTAGTGGAGCTTTAGGACAAAGTGCTTTTGTCTCATTCTCATTCCTGTCTCTCACTCTGAAGGGACAGGAGAATATCTGCTGTTGATTCTGATGCTGCCATAGCTGCCTATGGAATAGCTTTGATCACTTACAATTGTTGCTCATTCAATGGAAAAAGAGATCCATCTTTTACGATTTAAGAAGAGCATGAAATAGATGATGACATGGGAAAAATAATTTTCAAGATCTACTGCAGCCGCTATATCTACACAATTTTTATCTGATTCCTTTGGCTTGTTGATGCATGTGCATGTAAGCAAGAGGAGAGACTGAGAAAGTATGTATAATGTTCATAACCATTAGGAAGTACTTTAGTCATAAATTACAATTAGCTTAAATCACTTTTTACTAAGCTTTAATTAAGTGGAATGTTAAGAGTCGCTTTGCGAGATGAAAGTCACTTTCGCTTGTACCCACATTTATGTATTTTTTTCAAAGAAGTAATGCAATTTATATGAATGCTTTCTATCTTCTATTGTTGGAGTGCTTTAATTTCCGCTATTGTTACATGCATTTACAAAATGTTATCAGAGACAAGCTATTGTTTACTCAGCGAGAGCATATCAGCAAGGTAGTGTGATGAAGAGACTGGTTGGCAATGTACAACAGAAAAGAGTCACACAACACTGAGAAGAAGACACCACAACATAGATAAGTTGGTTTGTAGTTAATTTTTGAATCTGCTAAAAGTCGGATTACGCTACAAATTATTTTTTCATAGGTTGGCACAAAACTTTAATATTGCGAGGAAGAAATTAGTATAAGTCATAGTTGTCAGAACCAGGACCATACCGGAACCAGTGGACCCTGAAATCATGGATTAGATAAGAGCCAATCAACCAAAAAATATAAAAAAAAATCAACTTTGACAATAAAAAAAAGCAAATTCATGTACATCAACGCAAATCCAAACCATTTTATACCAAATATGCAAACTTTTCTCATGTATATAGCATGTAAGGGTGAACTGGAAAATTGCGTCGACGACTTGATTAAAATAGCATCTCTATAGATCAATTGAAAATTCAAAAGTTAGATCCTCAAATGATATGTGTTCATGATCTTTGTCATCTAAAATAATCATACTACTAGTGTACAATCAAATCACAAATTTACAACATAGCATTTCCATAATCCTTTAGTCTAGATCCTATGCATTCTTTACATGGGTATGCTCGACATCTAGATTCAATGCCCTAAAGTTCCAAGTCCAACATCAATGTCTGAACAGTTCCAAATCAACACAAGAACAACTCTGAATTATGGGATTTTAGAAACTAAATGATTAACTCCACGCATCTTAAACAGAATAAAATAATCATTAAGCTCAAATTTTTGTGATGATACAGTACAATGGGAATCATCCCAATTATATAGCGCAATACACCGTGCTGATCATCCCTCTCCCAAGTGGCCTTCACCAGCCCAATCACCCCCCTCCCAAGCAGCCTTCCCCAGTCCAAGTACTTCCCCCAGGCGATCCAACTCTTCCCCTCCCTCCTATCGAGTTAGCTTCGCCACCCATGGAAGCCACGTATCTAAGAACCAGGTCCATGAAAAGCTTCAGAACCCATTCAAAGCCTTATATATGAGATATATAGGGCAAGAAATTAGACCATCCCAGCACACTACTCCATAGAAAATCAACCCTGAGGTAACAAAAAGGTCAACCATTTATCTCCTTATCAACTTGAATATATATTTCATATTATTAACATTATTATTATTATATTCGGTGATAATAAGACATAAGTCAATAGTCCAAGGGGTTAGTTCAATAGTTGTTGCGAATGTTGTTGGAAATTTTGCTAGTTCTATGCCCATAACTGCTAGGTTCAAATCACTCTGGGTTGGGTGCACTAGTCTACTCTGATGGATCATGGATTTACTAGAGATGCCATCTACAAATTTGGGGATGCATTTCTTGGGTTTTCCTATGAGATTTTTCTTCGAAAAAATAAAATTTAAGTCATTATTATACACATACATCCCCCCTTAAGATTGACTTATGTTAGTTTTTGGGGTTACTCAGAAAGTTTTTACACCATGCTTGGGGGTGCTTCATGTAATTGGAGTGCATGGTGTGTTGACTACCCTTATTTGTACCTTGGTTGGCATACACATGGCAGATGGCTTACTCATGGATTGTTATACCTTGACCTGATGCTTATGTGGTGCACTCCTTAAGAAGGTGGAGACCTATGTGGCATGTTGACATTCTTCATGGGGTGCACATGGAGGGCTTGGTTGCTCTCTTGGGTGGATGACCTACTTGGAGGAGGAGGCATTGGGCATTTAAAAAGAGGGCATTGAGCCCTAGGTAGCATGGGGCCACTTGGTTGTTTACATGGAGGCTTGTGCTTGATTTGAGGACACTTGGGTTGAGGGGTGTTCATAGAGGTGTAGTGGCCCCAAAGATATGCATGGCTTAGGAGGGACAGTTTTTTGTGGAGTGCTCACCTTGGGACCCTTGCTTGATGGGTGTGCTTACCTTAGAGCTTGACATCCGTCACTTAGTGTTGGAGTGCTTCACATGTAGACCTATCTAGTGACTAGCTAGATTGGTTGCTTGTGGACCTTGTCCCCTTTATTCTTGTTGGCCTCCCTCACCTTTTATATATTTACAGGAGAGAGTCTTTTCATTCATCTTCTTGATCACATACTTGTCTAAGAGATGTGAGAGGTAGAGAAAACTTGTCTATTTCATTTGTACTTCTTCTTCATTGTACTTTGCACTCTTATCTAGTGCACTGCGGTTCTTATGTTGATGCAAGCTGTTAGGGTTAGGGTTTTTCCTAAGAAGACAAGGGAATTTCAGGTTTGGGAGAAACCCTAGAGAAGTAAAGGGAGCACTTACTATTTTGAGTCTTTTCATTCATCCTATTGATCACATACTTGTCTAAGAGATGTGAGAGGTAGAGAAAACTGGTCTCTTTCATTTGTACTTCTTCTTCATTGTACTTTGCACTCTTATCTAGTGCATTGCGGTTCTTATGTTGATGCAAGCTGTTAGGGTTAGGGTTTTTCCTAAGAAGACAAGGGAGCACTTACTATTTTGCCTCTTCTGAGACAATAATACTAAAGTTTTGTGTCATTGAAATCCCTAGTACTACTTGGAGCTTGATGGGAAAAGATAGTGGAATATTGTTGTGTCTTCTCTTGTACACTTGTGTGAGGCAAGTGCAGGTGCCAAAGAGGACTTGTCGGTGTGGATGTTTGCTAGTTGTGGATCTTTGGTGGAGCGACCAACTTTCAATGGGAGTGATTCCTAGCTAGGAAGAGTTGGTGGCTACAGTTTGACATTTGGTGTGATGCTAGCTTGTTGAGGTTGCCCTAGCTAGGGTTTGCCAAGCATCGAAGAGCCCTAGCTTGTGATAAGCTTAAGGACTATCTTGTACCAGCATTGAAAAAGTTGTTGGTATGTACTTGTAACTTCATCTTATGTATATATGAAGAGCTCTTTTCTGTCCAAACTTTGTGTACTTGCAGATCTAATTTTCAGCTTATGTTCTCATGATAATTGAGTAGTTTCTAGAGTTCATTATGCATGCAGATTTTACATAACAGTGAGTGGATTTTGTTCAGTGATTTGACAAACATATAAAAGCCAAGTGGACATATTTATGGCTGTAATAAGTAAATTTCAGATTTTCTATCTGATGGTATATGTGCCCTCAAGGTTGGAATAATATTTCCCTTGAAGTACACTTGTTTGGGATTCATTTCCCTTGAAGTACACTGTTGTAATTTAAATTTCAGATTCAACCCTGAGGCTGAAAGTCCACAGGAAATAAATCCGGGGATCCTCAAGGTTGAGGTGAAATTTCTGAATTTGATTTGACTGAGATTGCTCTCTTGGTCAAGATGGAGAATAAATCCAGGGAACCTCAAGGTTGAGGTGAATTTCTAAATTTGATTTGACTGAGATTGCTCTCTTGGTGAAGATGGAGTTGGGTATTTCAATTGTTCTATACTTGGGAGAGGTGCTTGACCTATTATAAGTTGTTGGATGTGAAACCCTAATGCACTTTGGAGGAAGCGCTTGAATCGTAGAAGGGGTTTTTCTTCTTGATTTGTTTCTAATTTTGCTTTGAGGTTGATTCAGATTTGTAGGTATGACTACTCTAGATCTTATAGAGTGTTACTGGGTGGGAGGTGCTTCCAATTTTACACCTTGGAAGTGCAGGTTGCAAATGCTATTGGAAGAGTTTGAGCTTTGGGAGTGTTACACCTCATATTGTATGAGGTTCCACATTGTGATTTCCATCACATTGATGGAGATTTGTTGTTGGTTCCTTAGATCTTTTTGACCAACTTTGGCGTATTCATCTTCATGGAGCCCTTTCTCTTCATGGCATTGGATCATTTGATGGAGATCTTTGGTTGGGGGGATCTCACTTTTGCTTGGTTAGATGATTGTGCTTGTTGGTTTGGGGGTCTTCTCATATGTGCTTTCCTTGTTGATCACCCCTTGCTTGCATATTTGATGGTATCTTGGAGCATACTATCTAATTCTGATGTGGTTGTGGTGTACTTGTTTATCTTGGAGGTACTACAACTTGTTCATGGATGATGGGTCTAGGCCCCCCTAAGGGGTTAGATGATGATGGTGTTAGGGGGTAGATGTTTCATGACATTGTTGATGTTTCCTGGTGACTTGGTATGTTTGTTGATGTTTCCTGGTGACTTGGTATGTTGATGTATGATGTTGTTGTCACTAGGAGGGGGTGTTCCACATGGTCTTCATGTGTTGGATGTGTGATGGGGATCATACTTGATGATTGGATGGGTTAGCACTTTGTTATGTCCCCTTCCCTTATGATATTGCTATGGTGGGATGATGTATGTTGCCTTTGTGGAATTTTTCTAGGTGATATAACTTAATGATATAACATTTGCTAGACAACGCCTAGGGGGGAATGTATTTGATGATGTTAGTACCCTCATTGATGTGTTATTTCCTAAGTTTAAGTTAAAAGGGGGGGTACTACAAATAATTACTACATATTATTTGATGATCTAACCTTTTCCTAAGGTTGGATGATGATTTTTGATGGAATAATCCCTTGGTGGTGGTGCACCTTAGGTTGGGCTTTATGTTTTGTTGTTATCATGGTGGGCTTTGCTAGGAGATATAACTTATTTCCATGGTACAACACTTATTCGAACGCACCCCGCTCATTGGCACACATGTTCATGTTGAATTAATCAGTTGGTGACTATTGGGAGGTTGGACTATGGTTTTATTTCAGCATTAATTTTTGTACACATGTTGAGGTTGATTTAACCATAAAATGGTTAAATCAATCTACATTATCCAAATTAAGGTTAATTGCTTGGGCGCCCTACATCATTGGCTTTCTTTTCACATTGGAGTTGGTTGAGGCTTTCTTGTGGAGCCCCCCCCCTTCTTGGGCATAATTTTCAAGGCATGCATTGAGGCGCACTCTCTTGGGTTGGTTGGATATCTTTATGACATGGCTTTTGGAGGAGTATTTTATTGGTTTATTGATGATGTCTAACCACTCTTGGCATATTCTCCTAGGGCACACTTCACACAAAGATATTTTATTACTTTTTCGATGGTTTAGGTAGTTACATGGCACACTTTTCTAGGGTGCACTTCTCCTAGATGCTCTCCCATATTTATTGCATGGATATTTCAACTACACTTGGCATCTTTTGACCTTCTTAGAGAGCACCCTCACCTCTTTGAATTGGCACATATATTATTTTATTTGAGGTGGTTATGGAGGGAATTTATTGGGAGGCGTGTGGCATACTTGCAGGGCCACATGTGTGGCTTTTGCATGCTCTTGCTTGGTCTCCTTTCATTTTTTGGAGATTCTTCTTGGAAGGTGCACATGTGGAAGTTTCTTCTTGCTATATTTGGTGATTGTCTTGGAGGGCACAGTTGTGGAATGATGTTCTACTTTCTATTTTGGGAGTTAACCACATCATTTCTTGTGGAGTACTTCATCTACTTGGCATCTTGCACATTCATCTATGAAGTTGGTTTCCTTGGGGTTCACACATGTGGATTGGTTGCATGCATCTTGTTGACTTCTTACTATTTTTGGAGGTCGTTATGGAGCATTCTCCTAGGAGAATTATTATATGTTTTATTCTCTCATCCATCTTGGAGGGCGCACTTAGTGAGTTTTCCTAGGTGGACCTTGGAGCACATCCTCCTATGTGGAGAATTATTTTATTATACTTTGGATACATGCATTCTTGGAGGGCACATTCCATGTGGACACTTGGCATTTGACTTGGTATGGTGCCTATTTTTAATGGGACACCCCCCTCTCATGAGCATTATCTTGTTCTTTCATTACTATTTTTGGATGAGGGCGAGTTGTCTTGGAAAGGCTATTGTCCACATGCCTTAATTTGGTCGACCAGGGATTCAGAGATCTAACTACAATATTTTACTATTTGTTTGACTTGTCATGGAGTTAGTTAGAAGGATAAAAATATTTTATTGTATGAGAGAAGGGACTCACTCTATGAAGAGGAGCTCTCTCTCCACTATAATGGTTGTTGGGATTTTGGGGATTGAGGAGCTCTCCCCTTGGACTTCATTTGTACATCATATGCTTGTAGCTTGGACAGAGGATTGGAGGCATATTATCAATTTTATGTGAGGCTTTCTTTGTGCACTTACTTTTCACATGCTTATTTTTTGTATTAGGAAACCCTTGTAGCATGTTATGATTGCCTTGTAATGAATTATGCTTCACTTTGGATAGAATAATGTGAGGTTTTGACCCCTCTTATTTCTATTGTTGTTATGTTAACCTACCATGTAATAAACTAGTTTTTTGCTAGATTAACATAACCTCACTTTCATAACAATGCTCAAGTATGGCACCCTTCGCCTTCTAAGGTAATTTTCTGCTATAAAAATCAGCAAGCTAAGGTTGATTTGTGGCATGCATAGCAGCCCCCATTGCCTTGCATTTTCCTTCTTTGATCTATGCTCCCTTGACTCCATTTACCCAAGGTGTGATTAGACACTTGGTCTTGGGGTTTTCTTTCATCTTTCCCTTCTCACACCACTCATTAATCCATTATCCTACTACCACCCATTTTGCTTAGGCTAACTCTTCACTAAATCACCTTGTGCCTCCACTCTATAGCCTTAGCAATCCTACCTTTTAGGCAAGCCCCCTTGAGTTGGAGAAGAGCCAACCAAAAGTGAGAGGAAGAGCTATTGTGGTGACAGTCAGTAGCCTTCATGAATGCACAAGACTAGCCCCTTGGTGCTTGGCACTTTACATCATTTGGGGGTGCTAGATTTTGTTGTAATAGGGAGAATATGGAGAATGACATCATTGCACCCACCATCTGAAACTGTTGGTCACGCATAATGAGGCCAAAGCAAAGAAAATAATTATTGATTAAGTAAGGAGCATTTGATCAATCACAATGCAAAGATGACCAGGAAATAGAGGTATGATACTTTTGTTGGGTTATACCAAGTTCCAGTGTCTCTAGGTAGATGCTCTTAAGAAACAAGCTTTCAACCATACGCATGAGTAACACAGATACAATGACGATCTACCTAGCCAGGATAACAAAGTTGAGAGCTCAATTCGCCACCATGGAAAAAAATGAATAATAAGGAGTTTACTCCATCTTGGAAACTCTTTGTCCAAAGTGTTTGTGCTCATGAGAATTTACCTACTTATGATAAGTTTTGGGATGACTTTGCACAGGAAGACACTGGAATGTTGTTCAAAGAAGCAAAAGGAAGTAGAAGACCTGGTCCTCGTCAGGAGGATGGGGAAGGGAAACAAGAAAGAACACAAGAAGGGTAAGAAGGAAGATTCAAACCGAGGTAAGAAAGATCTGAGTAATGTGAAATGTTTAAGGTGTCACCAGAAGGGGCATTATGCTAGCCAATGTCTGGAGAGGAAGAAAGGGAAAGCCAAACCAGAGAAACAAGTTGAAAGGAGTACAGGTACTATAGCAAGAGTGGATGATTTATCATTCTAGCTTAAGATCTCCTTCACCGAGGTCTCTTGTTTATCGTCCAACAATGTGTCAAGCGTTGGATGGTATGTGGACAGTGAGGCATTGAGACATATGACTTATGACATGAAACTCTTCAACGAGCTTCAGGAATAAGAGAGAGGAATGAGAGCGGAGTTCACTGATGATGCTACATATCCTATGAAAGGAGTGGGCTCCATTTCCTTATGGATGCCATCAAGGGATGTTCTTGAATCCCGAGTACCTCCATGACCACTACTGCTTCCAGAGGAAGAGTGGTGCCCTTTACCCGTAAAAGGGGTAGAGAGGGAATCGATGATTTGGATTCCTATAGTCTATCGTTTTCATTTTATTGTGTATTATTTAGTATCTAGATGCCTCATGATGATTTGTCTCATGAGATACATTTATTTTGATCATTTGATGTGATTTTGTATCATCCTATCAGGAACATGTTTCAGAATTTTCAGTTTAATAACGATATGTGACCACTTGGCATCTTATGCATCTTATTTATTAGTTGTATTTTCATATTTATGTAGCAATGTGTCTATTTGATGTTGTTGTTGCTTTAGATGTTTACAAAAATGAAAAAAAATGAGCATTTTTGTATTTTTTGAGGTCTTGCGACATTTTCCGAGATATTCTGATATTTTCCACCAATATCACCGAGAAGTTACATTTCTGACCCTCGCCAATACTTTCTCCGAGACGAGATTTCCAGCATTGATTTAGAATAGCCTCTATGACTATAAAATCTCCTCTCTCTCTCTCTCTAGCAAATGGATTTACAAAACAAAACCTGATGCAAATGATTCGTTGGACAGACACAAGGCAAGGCTAGTTGCCAAAGGTTAGGAGTGGACTATGAGGAAATGTTGACTTCAACAGAAAAGCTAGTCACAATCAAATTGTTTATAGCTATGACAGCCTTCTTTCACTTGAAAATGTATTAAATGGATGTAAAGCAATATTGCAAAAATACCGTTTCGGGGACTCTGTAAGAAACATCAACAACCTAAAAAACTAGGAAAAAACCGAAAATATCAAGAGAAATTGGAGATATCTGAACACTGATGTAAAGAGTGCATTATTCAATGGTGATTTTCAAGAGGAAATATTTATGTATCAGCCACATGATTCCAAGTTACAAATAAGAAGCATTTGGTATGTAGGCTAAGTAAGGCTCTCTTTACGATCTAAAATTGAGTGAAGAGCCTTGTAGACTAAATTTTATATATAATCTCATAGGATTTGGATTCAAAAGAAGCCTTTCTGATCCAAATGTTTATGTGACCTGCATTGGTGATAATGTGGTGATCGTAGTGGTTTACATGGATAACATAATCCAATGAAGTCTATGCAATTCAGAAGCTAAAACTTGAATTGTGCTCAACTTTTGACATCATTGATTTAGGCCCCCTCCACTATTGCCTAGGTGTCTTCTGGCACACTAATTTTGGTCGGTCTATGACACAAACAAACTATGCCAAAAGCCTGCTTGAGAGGTTTAGGATGGCTGATTGTAACACCTATGGAGATTGGACTTAAATTATCAGCAAATGAGTCATTGTATAGACAGTGGGTAAGAAGCCTCTGGATAAAGCTCAGTTGCGTGTGGGGCATATTTTCAGGGTTGAATTTGTTTTGATCATTATGTTTTGGTCTTTCGTCTTGATCAGCTAGCTTTAAGCCAGTCTATAGTTTAGTAGCTAATTAAAGGATTGGCTATGTTATCTTGGACAGTGTTAAGCCTTGGGCTTCCTGATATAGGAGTTACTGATGAAGAGGCTACTCCTTTTGTAATGATTTCCAACGGGAAACCCTATCTGTAATATTGTAATATTAAGGCATTTATTTAACAAAACAAAAACAATGGTCATTGCATGACAATGACCAGCATAATTTACACAAAACCTGAACTATTGACAAGCCCCAAGGGTTAGCTCAGTTGATTTGACCCCTGTCACCAAGGCATAATGCCCAGAAAGGTTGTGAGATCCATTCCCACCTAGTCCTATGGGGTTATCAGCACCTATTGTGGCAGAGGATTAATACTGTTCTCCATCTGGAGAAACAGGGAAAAGGGGGAGAATCTGCAGGGTGCTGGCAATGTACCAGCTTCCTCATCCTGAACACTTAAGTGCGAGATCCATTCCCACCTAGTCCTATGGGGTTATCAGCACCTATTGTGGCAGAAGCACCTATTGTGGCAGAGGATTAATACTGTTCTCCATCTGGAAAAACAGGGAAGAGGGGGGCAATCTGCAGGGTGCTGGCAAGGTACCAGCTTCCTCATCCTGAACACTTAAGTGCATGAAGGTGAGGGGAATTTATTTCTCCAGATTATTAATAAACAGAAAAAAACAAAAACCTCAAACATTGACCATATAATGTGGACCAAGTGACTATCATATCAACGGAAAATGCAAACATCGAGAGAAAAACAGCTAGCTTATCGGGGTGGCTTCATAGACATTGAAGCATCACATAAAAGAACATAACGACAAAAATTGCAGGTGAATTGAATAACTTCACTTGCATGGGGTATCCTCTTACTCCTGCGCAAGAAAGACTACCGACATTACTGAAGGTGATTATGCAAGAAGGTAAGACTAATGCAGCAAAGATGGGTCCCTCATTTCAATTCAATGGGCTCAACTAAGGACCCAAATTCAGGTAATAATTTTGAGGCTCAACTAAGGACCCAAATTCAGGTAATAATTTTGAGGCTCAACTAAGGACCCAAATTCAGGTAATAATTTTGATGCTTCCCTAAAGATATTGAGATAAGAAGATATTAGAGAGACATTGTAGTAAGAGGATTTGTACCGCGAAATCCATAGAAACCAATGAGACTTTCATAACTTGCAACAAGCGGGATATATAGGGAAGCTTCAAGGAACAGATAATTCTACAGGTGCAAAGCTATGAAAAGGAATCGTAAAAGGGATACCTTTTGCATAAATAATTCCTTGCAGTGAAAAGAGGTATCAACCGAGCTCGGAAGAAAGAATAACATCGAAACCTCCCTACCATTTTACCTCTCGACAACTGGAGCAAAATAAGTGAACGGCTGCAAAAGGAAAATCATATGCATATGATTAAACCTAAAAAGAACAAATGAATACATGAGAGTAAACAGTTCCTTTAACTTGAAGAACAAATTTCACTTCCTTGCAAAGACTCCGGCTAGAAACATAACCAGGGGCAGATTGCAAGTAAAAGACAACTTAATAATGGAAGTTCACGGGTGTGTGATCTCACTTCAAGTTCCAATGCGATTGAACTTGTATTAAACATGAGATCTTGGTTCAAAATCCATCTTGTGGGTCTCGATGAGAGAGATGCAAGTCTTGAGTGATTTTGACCATATACAATACCTCTTATTGCGTAGCCACTTACCCAAAGCATGGTAATGGACGGTTTTTCAAAAAAACAACTTTACTAATGACCAGAAAAACACAATTTTTATAATAAATAAATATATTAGAAATTGTCAATGGCTGCTTGTCCTCTTAGTAAAATGGTGGATTGTCCTCTTAGTAAAAGTGGGGTGTTGTTAATGCCATCGCCAGAGTTCACGTCTCTCCAATTACATGCTGGTGTGCTTCCTTGTATTTGTGCTTGTAAAATGCATGTGGGGCCAACTACAAGTCCTTGGCAAGTTTGATGGAATAGATACCCCTACTCCTTGCAAGTTATGTCTTACTTGTGATTGTAAAATGCATGTGGAGCCAACTACAACTCCTTGGCAAGTTTGATGGAATAGATACCCTTACTCCTTGCCATTATGGAATAGATACCCTTACTCCTTACCATTATGGAATAAATACCCCTACTTCATGAAATAAATACCCCTACTCCTTACCATTATGGAATAAATACCCCCTACTTCATGAAATAACTTATATTTTGTGCAATTATAATTTTTACCGTTCTATATTTTGTGTAATTATAACTTTTATTTACCTTCTTGGAATGAATAGAATTCAAAATAATAACCTTTAATTAGTTCCTTTGTAATTTATATGGTAAGTATTAACCTTGTTAATTTTTACAATGAAATTTATCTTTTGTGTTTATTTTGTAAATTAAACATAACATGTTTAAAGGTTATGTTAGCCTACTTTGTAGATATTGCACCACTTTGCCATGTAACCTTTGTTTACATAATTAAAAATTGCATTGTTTGAAATTTAACTTATTTTGTGATTGATTGTTTATTATTAATCATTAACCAAGAAAACTTTTAAGAATTTTTTATATTTTTAAATTTCTATATAAATAGAATGTATATGTGAGCATTTATGTAACTTTTAAGAATTTTTTATATTTTTAAATTTCTATATAAATACAATGTATATGTGAGCATTTATGTATATGTGATGAGGCCCCTATATCAATCTATACTCATGACGTACCATATTGTGGAAGGTCTCTCCAAAAGCACCTATAAATTTGTGTCCTTGCATAGCAAAAAGCAAAAAGTGGGTGGAACATTTATTTTTAAATATGTACTTAATTATTGTGTTTTTATATTTTTTCCTTAATGGTTAAAGAATTTATTTTTAAAAGGAAAAAAATAAAATAAATGGCTTCAAATCAAGATCTTATTATATATAGAAAATGTAACCAAAATAAAACCAAGTAAATGGCTTCAAATCAAGCTCTTATTCTACATAAGATAAGATAATTTTATTAATGTTCAATAAATGACCACAAAAGTAGGTCAATAGGACTGAAGAATACAACAAATATGAACACAATGTAGGAGTGCAAGTGCAGCTCCTAGAGAATGTTGAAAATAACATAAAGAAAGAAACTTGCAGTAGTACAGCGTCAAAACACATATATATGACCGTGACAAAGTTACAGTGATCCAAAATACAAGTGAGTTTGTCCAAGATTGGAAAAGTGGACAACTCAACAATCTGTCAAGAGAGAGAGATCTGACAATGAGGCTAATGATGTCAAGGTCTCCTGGATCTGATCGTTGAGGGCGAGGGAGGCGAATTGGGCAATAGTTGTATGATCCTTTGGGGGGGGTGTAGGAGTGAGGGATACTCCTACCATCTGAGGTCAAAAGGAAGAAACTTTGGATAGATCTTTGGTTGTTCCTCTAGATCTGGGAGGTAATCTGACTAATAGGAGGTGCCCTGCTCTGGATCCATCTAGAGTTGATCCCTCTAACTCTCTAAGGATGTATGGACTAATGTACGGTTTGGCACCCCCAAAATGGTCTCAATGATATCGATCAATCTCCCAAAGGGGGAAGCTGAGGACAGACACGAGGTCTCACCTATATGGTGTGCCCAACTTATATGCAAAAATTTTAAAATATATTTTTCCTCTATTACTCGCTAACTAAGTTCCATTTACTTTAGTTTAATTTGTTTCCAAGGCACATTGTTTTATGTTGAGCCATGTATTGTAGAATGTTGAACAGTCGACCCAAACATTATAGGTGTCGAATTGAAACTTGTACAATAACAAGGTGACTAATCGATTACCAACATAGACTTCCCTAGGCATTTCTTGATTCTTCCTTTGTTAGAATTCACCTCCTATCAATCCCACAATCCTTTATACCAATTCGAGGGTTGTAGGAAGGAAATTTTTCACAAGGTTTTGTTTACTAAATGTTGAAATGTTGAAATCATAAAAATATGTTATGTTGAATAATGGAAAAGCTTTTATTTCATGGGACCAGCTTGAGCAAGTTAAGCAAATCGATGAGAGGAGGATTTCTTGGAAGCAGTGCAAGAAGAATTTAAGAATTTAAATAGGCCTTATTAACTAACCTTTATTACATGGAAAATATATTATCCTACCTATGTGAGGGGTTAAGGAGGTTAGGTCCCTAACATGCCCTCCCCCTTGAAAAACAATATTGTCCTCAAGGATTGAGATGAGGAAATTGTTGCAGAATGGTAGTTGGCTCCCAGGTGGCATCTTCTGGAGGTGTATCCTTCCATTGAACTAACATCTTTGTGATGGTGCGTTGACAGAGATGGCGCTCACGTTGGTCCAAGACTGCTTGTGGCTGCAACCAAATGGAACCTTCTTCATCCAACTCAGGGAGACTGGTTTGAGTCTGGCACTTAGTTCCAATCACTTTATTTAAGCATGAGACATGAAAAATAGGATGGAGCTTAGAGTTATTGGGCAGAGCTAACTGGTAGGCCACGGACCCCACTTGCTTGAGAATTGTATAAGGACCATAAAATTTGGGAGCAAGTTTTTGACAGTGTTCATCTTTGAGTGAAGTTTGCTTATAAAGTTACAAACGAAGAAACCCCTGGTCCCATTCAGCGAATTGACGTTCGAAACGACCTTAATTTGCTTGTTGCTTCATGCAATTTTGAGACAGAACCAAATTTTATTTGAGGGTACAAAGAATGGTTGCAAGAACTGTAAGATTGTTGTCAACCTCCTGAACCTTGGAGACACATAATATGTATGAGAGAACTGACGGTGGATTTTTCCCGTAGAATGCTTCAAAGGGAGTCATGTGAGTGGCAATATGGTAAGATGTGTTGTACCACCATTCAGCTAGGGGTAAGTTATGAGCCCACTGATTTTGTTTGTCAAGCCAAAACACCACAAATATGTTTCCAAACACTTGTTGACAGCTTCAGTTTGTCCATCGCTCTAGGGATGATAGGCAATGTTGAGATGCAATTGGGTCCCCTGGAGTCTGAATAATTCTTACCAAAAATTGCTGGTGAAAGTTGGATCACTGTCAGAGAAAATATAATGAGGCGTGCCATGGAGTTTGAATATATTATCCTTGAAAATTTTGAGCCACTTTGGATGCGATGAACTGGTCTTGAAGAGCATAGAAATGAGCATATTTGAAAAGACAGTTTACTACCACCATGATGACTAACTTATTGCTTGGTTTAGGTAAGCCAACAATGAAATCGATAGAAATATCCCTCCAAATAGCAGGTGGAATCAAAAGCGGTTGGAGTGTGCATGGAGCTCTGATTGTTTCGCCCTTATTGCGTTGACATGTATCACATTCGACCACAAAGGTGTGGATGTCATGTTTCATGTCGTCCCAGAAAAAAGAGGTTTGACCCATTCATAGGTTTTGTAAACCCAAAATGCCCCGCTACAGGTAATGCATGAAACTCGGAGAACCGTGGATTTAAGGTTCAACTATTTGCTTAAATACAGGGGACGTTTATAGCGAAGCTCTTCATTCTGCCAAGAGTACCCTGGAAAAGCTTGAGGATCTTGTTGCAATTTTTGGATCAGGCTAGAAATTTTGAGGTCTTGCAACCATTCATGGCAAACGGCTTGAAGGAGTCTACTACAATGAATGAGAGGGAAAAGAGGGACCCTCCCTCTTCGTATTTCTTTGAAAGAGCATCAACAACCACATTTTCTTTTCCCTTCTTGTAGATGATCTCATAATCATATCCAATCAACTTGGTCACCCATTTTTTATACTTCGAGGATGAAATTCTTCGTTCCAGAAAATACTTGATGCTACAATGATCAGTTTTCATTTGGAAGTGTTGCCCCAATAGATAAGGACGCCAAAGATACATTGCATGCACATTAGCCAACATTCCTTTTCATAAGGTTGATTGGCCCAAATGTCGCTCGGATAGTTGTTTACGAGTGAAAACCAAAGGTTGGCCATCTTGTAGGAGGACTGCCCCAATTCCTTTCCCTGACGCATTGCATTCCAGGACGAAAGTCTTGGTGAAGTTTGGTAGTGCCAGGACAGGAGTTGTGCACATAGCATCTTTCAAGGCTTGGAAAGATTGATCAACTGTTAGAGTCCAACTTGAAGCATTCTTTTTAAGGAGAGCAGTGAGAGGAGCTGCAATTTTGCCATAATTCTGAACAAACTTGTGATAATAGCCCATTAAACCCAAGAAACCACGCAAGCTTTTAAGATTTTTAGGGCGAGGCCAATCCTTTATAGCTTCAACTTTCTTAGGATCGACTCATACACCATCCTTACCGACGATATGACCTAGGTACTCAACTTCAGAAGCTCCAAAAGCACATTTAGATTGTTTGAGAAAAAGTTGGTGTTGAGATAGTAGATGGAGAACTTGATCCACATTCGCGAGATGGGCTTGCCAAGTTTTACTATAGATGAGAATATCGTCAAAGAAAAATAAGACAAATTGATAGAGGAAGGGACGGAAAACATGATTCATGAGACTTTGAAAAATGGAGGGAGCATTACATAAGCCAAAGGCCATGACCAAGAACTCATAGTGACCCTCATGAGTTCGAAATGCAGTCTTGGGAATGTCTTATTCCTTCATACATATATGGTGGTAGCCAGAATGGAGATGAAGTTTGGTAAAATACTGAACACCACTCAATTAATTCAAAAGTTCATCAACAACAGGGATGAGAAATTTGTCCTTGATTGTGATTTTGTTGAGGGCACGAAAATCAAAACACATGCACCAAGTGCCTTCTTTCTTGAGTACCATGACGACTGGAGAAAAATAGGGGCTGGTACTCGGACGGATAACACTTGCTTCGAGCAATTCTTGAACAATTTTCTCAATTTCATTTTCCTGGGCAAAGGGATGACGATAAGGGCAAACATTGGGAGGAAGATTGTCGAGGACTAGAGGTATGGAATGATCATGGATGTTGCGGTAAGGGGGAAGGCCATGGGGGGGTGTTAAAAATAGCTTGGTGTAGGGAGATTATTGATTGGAGGTCAAGATGCACAGAGGCTGTCTCAACGACTTGAATAGAATGGAGTTGGGAAATAGAGCCAGAATAACCTTTTTCTAGTAGTTTTTCCATTCGATGGGGGCTGATGATCATAGGTGAGTTGAAGGTGACGCCTTGGAACTTATATTGTTGTTCCTCCTATTGAATTGCAAGGTGAGGTCCTTAAAATCCATGGTAATGGGGCTGAGAGTGTGTAACCATTCAGCAATGAGAATGATGTCACAATCGCCCATGTCTATAGCAAACATATGAGATTTCAAGTGGCACTGACCAATTTGTAGGCGCACATTTTCACAACACACCCCACATTCCATGGAATTGTAATTGGCAATCATGACCTGAAAAATGTTGACAGCATGAATATAGCAATCGACTTCTTGGGCAATGTGACAATGAATAAAATTATGGGTGTTGTCATTGTCAACTAGTATGATGACTTTCCTATGTTTAATGTAGCCAATTAACTTGAGGGTTTGGGGAGCAAAGAAGCCAGTGAGGGCGTTTAGCGAAATTAGCAATTCAACTTTAGGAGCATCAAAGGATGGAATAGGATCATTTGATTGGGGTATCTCTGTAATAGGGAAAACCCCAACATCCTCGTCAGAAACATTCTCGGAAATAGTCATAAAAATATTTTGTTCTTTGAACTTGTGCCCCGAAAAATATTTATCATCACAATTATAGAAAAGGCCCTTGAGTTGGCATTCAACGATTTTTTCCCTAGTTAATTTATGGATCTTGAGAGGAGTAGCAGGAGGGGCGAAATTGGTGGGTCTAAGACCAGGAATAAAGGAGGGTTTTATGTCTTGGGCGAAGACAATCTGTTGTGCTTCTTTGGCATGTTTAGTAGCTTCCAACAAAGTCTGGGGGCAGGCCATCAGGACCTGGGCACGGATTTCATCCTTTAGACCACTGATAAAGCATTCCCTGAAGAAGGCATCGAACATGCCATATGTCCTGAAAGCCAAGTGCTCAAAGGCGGTTATAAAGTCTTCCACTGTGCGAGATTGTTTCAACCTGGTCAAATGACCTAAATGGTGGTTGTGTCAAAGAATTCATAAAGTTGTGCAACAAACTATGTCCAAGCAACATACCCCTGGCGTGCATTTTTATGTCATTGCCACCATTTCCAACGTTCAGGATCCAGATAGAGAATACCTTAACAAAGTTTGGTCAACTTATCAGTAATGCCATGTAAAGAAAAATAATGCTCCATTTGAGTGACCCGACTGGTGGGATCTGAGCCATCAAATATGTTGACCTCAACTTTGGAAAGATGAGGGTCACGATGAAGGGAGTTGGAGTGAAAGGCCGTAGTATGGGAGGAGTCAACACCTTTGAACTGTGAAGGTTGTTCGCCCTAGGATTGGTGAGTGTGGATTGGAGGTCATCAAATCGACCATTGAGAAGGTCAAATTTTCCCTCGATGCCATCAAATTCGCCCAACTTGGTCAGTTAAGTTTGCAACTCTGGAATTGGCTGAAGTGATGTCAGAAGTCATTTGTTGGATGGACTCCTTATGTTGTTTGGATTCATTTTCCATGTTAACGAGTTCTTGATTACGAGTGGTGGTCATTTGGGCAGTAGGGGTGCTTGGGAGGGGGGGGGAGTGGGTCCACTGAAAAAACACTGATAAGTGATATATACCATTTCTATTAGGGCGATAAGAGGAAGCGAAGGGGATAGGTAGAAAATAAGGGTGTTAGGAAGGGGGTTAGGCCCACGGGGAAAAAAAGGCTAAAAAATGATAGGTACCATGATGATTGAGGCGAAGATTGGAATCCAATGGAATATATTCTGAATAAGGGTGTCGATGGGACCATTATACTCTTTTTTTTACTCCTGTGGCTATTGAGTTCTTGATTGCGAGTGGTGCCATTTGGGTAGTAGGGGTGCCTTGGGAGGGAGTGGGTCCACTAAAAAAAGGTTGATAAGTGATATATACCATTGTCATTGGGGTGACAAGTGGAAGCCAAGGGGATAGGTGGAAAATAAGGGTGACGGGAAGGGGGTGGGCCCACGGGGAAAAAAACGTTGAAAAATGATAGTTACCATGATGATCGAGGCGAAGATCAAAATCCAGTGGGATATGTTCCGAATAAGGGTGTCGATGGGACCATTATACTCTTTTTTTAACTCCTGTGGAGTTATACTTCGACCTGAAGAATATTGTGGTGACAAAATGCCCAAATTGTTAAGAAGAAGAATTACGTAGGAATTCCACAACCAAAATGCAGGAGGCAAGGTTGCGCGACAAGATATCCCTTATGTTCTTTTTTTGTTCTGTTTTGTTTCCAAGGGTTAGGGTTTTCAAGGTTCCAACGGACGAGGGTTTTCCCTGTGCTATAGCTCTTTGATATATGTGGGGTCGAACAGTAGTTCTCAGCCCAATCTCTCAGGGCGTCAACTAAGGAGGCTCGATCGTACCTTCCTGAGTGCCATTCTCGGTGTCACTATAGCAGTCAGGGGTCGATCGATTAATATAGAGCTAGTTTCAGAAGACCTAGGGGACTCTCGATATACCTAACAATACGTTGGAGTGATGGTCGTGTACATATTTTGTCCGATGTGATACTACTCGAAGGGGTACCAACAGGGATTACAGAGGTTTCCAACAAGGTGAAATGTTTGTTTCAAGTAACCTCGTCAACCCGTCTGTATTTCCTGCGTGTAGTCTTTCCCAACTGCAGTTTTACTCGTTGAACGACAAATCTCTATGCTCTAAAGACACTGGCAATACACGTCTCTACCCTAAAAAATCCCACAATTTTTGTGGAGGAAAGTACTCTGATACCACTTGTAACGTACCATATCTATTATAATAAGCAGAAACAGAAATATTGCAGCAAATACCAACGGAACAACAAAATATAGAGAATAACAACACCAAAAATGATACCTTTATTGATAGAAAGTCAAGTTCACTTGTCTCTTCGAGTGGGCAACCTCCATCAAATCAAATCTCTATTACAATAATTCTCAAAGACAAACTTTCTCATGCCTTCTACTCCTATTTATACTAATTCTATCTTCTACAGAACATTCTAGAGGAAGATCTTTCTAGAAGTGGAAGCTTCTATTAAGTCTTATTATATTAAACTTGTTCACATTATTAAATAGGCCTTATTAACTAATGTCGGCATTTATTATGTGTAAAATATATTTTTCTACCTAGGTGAGGGGTTAAGGAGGTTAGGTTATTAACAAGCATAGATTATGAATATGTGTACTTACATAGAAAAAATGGATAGAACATTGATTTTTAAATGTGTACCTAATTATTGTATTTTATATTTTTTTCTTAAATCGTCAAAGCAAATTTTGATAGAAAAAATAAAATAAATGACTTCAAATCGAAGTCTTACTCTACATTTAAAAAAAAAAAGTAACCAAAATAAAACCAAGTAAACGACTTCAAATCAAGCTCTTATTCTACATAGAAATGTAAATGACAATAAAAATTATGTAAAGAAGGGGTACCCCACTCGTATGCAAAATTTTCAAAACAAATTTTCCTATATTACCCGTTAACCAAGTTCCATTTATTTAGTTTAACTTATTTCCATGGCACATTGTTTTATGTTGAGCCATCTATTGTAGAAAGTTGAGCGACCGACCCAAACAATGCACATGTTGGATTGAAAAGAAGGTGGCTAAGCGCATTACCAACAAATGCTTCTATAGGCGTTTATTGGTTCTTCCTTTACTAGAATTCACTTCCTAAGTATCAATCCCACAATCCTTTATACCAATTCGAGGGGTGTAAGAGGGAAAGTTCTCACAAAATTTTGTTTACTTGATGTTGAGATGTTGAAATCGTAAAAATATGTTATGTTGAACAATGAAAAACACCCCAATTTCCACTTTCTCTCTGTGAAGTCCTTTTTGTCTAAATCCATTACCAAACATCATAAAATAAGGGTTCCACTTCAATTTTTAATGTTAAAATTGAAATTAATTAAAGCAAAATATAAGTTAAAATAACTATCGAAAGTTCAATCCAAAAGAAAAGGTTATTTGATCAAGTGTGTCGACTTTCATACTAGTGAACTTGTATATTGATTTTCCTTCCATCAATTTTTCCATATTCAATTTCCTATCCTCAATTTTCCTATGGTCAACTTGTTTGTTGATTTTCATAATTTTGACTTTACCCAATGGAATTTTTCCAAGTTGATTTGTGTGTCGCTTTCACAAGTCGATTTTCCCAAGTTGTCTAGTCTATGGATTTCATAAATTGATTTTCCAAAATCGATTTTTCCAAGTCGACTTCCACACAATATTGTGTTTGTCGATTGTGTTTAAGATTAATTTATTTACTTTTTTAAATCGGAATTAAGATGAAGGTTTGATTTTGAATTCCCTGAGCTATAGTAAGTTTATTTAGATCCCCATACACTACTTCTCAAGCTCAAACTTTAGCATTTAATTACTGATAAGTCTATTTCAATTTTTAATTGCATGTCAACTGGGTTCTATTTCCCATGTGTCTACTTAGTAGATTTTTATAGATTCCATAATACTTATAAGCTTGTTTAAATATCCCATTGAATCTTTGTCCATTAATTCTCATAATGGCTACGGACACATTATTCCCAAAACTCCATAGTTTACATTCTCTTCAAGGGTAAATTTCATAAGGATTTGTTCATGGAAGAATTTAGCCAATCTAACCTTTGCGTTATAGTTTTTTTTAGCCTCTCAAAACTACCATCACATAATTCCCATTCAAGGGTGGTTCTCTATTCAAACATGCAATATGTGTTCCCAACTTGCTTATTTTGTTTACCAACCTATTCTTTAACAATGTGTTATAGTTTTTTTTAGCCTCTCAAAACTACCATCGCATAATTCCCATTCAAGGGTGGTTCTCTATTCAAACATGCAATATGTGTTCCCAACTTGGTTCTTTTGTTTACCAACCTATTCTTTAACAATTCTTTTAATGTTTGTCGATGTTGTAGTTCATGGTATGGCATCTTTTCGATTTCCACAAAGCTCAAATGCATATAGAACAGTTTTATGTTTATACCAAATTTGACAAATGAATATAAGTTTTGTACCTTTAAGGTGAAACAATACATGATATCAACAAAATAAACGTTCATGAAATACATAAAAGTTGAAGCATATCATCGCATGCATTCCCCGACTTAATAGTTCTCAAAAACTCCATTCCTGTATCTATGAGTTTTTACTGATTTAAAGGTAATTGCACAAAATCTTATTGCATGTCAAATCTATTCATCAATATAATTATAACCCAATGATACACTGGTCATACATACATCAGCATTGGATCTCAGCCAATGATACATACATACATACATGGCACACAAAGAGTCTTATATTACAATGAGGATCTCAGCCTTGGTAATACATTTCCCTGCCAACAAATCCATAAATTTTGCTTCAACAATTACTTTAAGAGTTGCAACTACAAACAAAAATAAATGTTTTAATCAAGACAGAAAGTTCATAGAAGATCACCAGATGTTTGCATATGTTGTTTCCTTCGATCATCCGCATTTGAGATGCTCTTGTCATACATCTAAGGTAAGGGGAAAATTAGATTGTGGGCAAAGATGTTAAAGCTTTGACAAGCAAAAATTTTACCTGTAAAGAATTGTCAAACATTATTTAAGCAGTTTCAATATTTAAGATAGAAGGATTTGTTTGTACAAGAGTATATTGAACAATTTATGATGTTGCGTATTAGAACAAATCTATAGAAAGATGATGGGAAATTCCCAAGGCAAATACCTTAATGGACTATGTTTTCATCTAGAAGGTGAATTGGCTATGTTGAAGTTGCATTTAGTGAATGAAGCATTCCAATGTGTCTTGAAGGTAAAAGAGAAGTGTAATAGTAGATGTGAAGCATCAACTCGTAGGGGATTAAAGTGCAAGTCAGATCTAGAGGAAATACATCTAGATTTGTTTAAGATCAAAAGGGATTAGAGTGCAAGTCGGATCTAGAGGAAATAAATCTAGATTTGTTTAAGATCAAAAAGTAGATGAGAAGAGAGGATGGACATGGTGGATTTCGTGGACATGGAAGAGGGCCAAGAATTTTTTGAAGGCCTATAAATCGCTATAATTGAAACAATAAAGGACAAAGCATATGAATGTTTACAAAACTAAAAAAATGCTAACAAGAACTTGATTGCACGGGAAGAACTTAAAGGTGCCAGAATCCACGTTGAAATGGGAAGAAATCTGATTTTGAAGAAAGAATTTTTTGAAGGCCTATAAATCGCTATAATTGAAACAATAAAGGACAAAGCATATGAATGTTTACAAAATTAAAAAAATGCTAACGGGAACTTGATTGCATGGGAAGAACTTAAAGGTGCCAGAATCCACGTTGAAATGGGAGAAAATCTTATTTTGAAAACATTGGTGGTTGTGAATGACAAGATTCTAGAACCATATTGGACAATGGAGAATGTATTTAGACATTGATGCAAATATCAAGGTAATGTATGCAAGGTTATTCTCATCAATGGATCTTCAAACAACTTGGTAAGCACAAAGATAGTTCAAAAGTTGAACACCATACAAAATTTCTTGGCAACAAATGTGTCAAAACTTGTTGATAGATAAATCATGTTATATATCTTTTAATACTTGATTTTATGAAGACACGATTTTGTGTGGTGCACTTGCTTGCCATTTGTTGGTTGACAAATAGTGGCACTCTGATAGAAAGCATTGCATGGCGAAGGAGTTGACCATAAAGGGTTCTTCAAAGAAAACATGAATCCATGTGTGATACCATCTTTGTTAATGCCAAAGAAAGGAGGTAAGCGTTAGTAGACCAAATAATGGAACGAACTCTCTTTCTTATGAATTCGAAATTTCTATAAGTGCACCACCCCAAAGAAAGGAGGTAAGTGGAAAATGTGCATAGACTCTAAAGCTTTGAAAAAAAATTGAATGGCGTACCACTTTCCCATACCCAAAATTTGCAACATGTTGGATTGTTTAACAAGTGCAAGAATATTTCCTAATATTAATTTGCAAACTGGATATCACCATATCAAAATATGGAAGCATGATGAGTGGAAAATTGAATTTAAAATGTTGGATGGAATATATGAATGGCTTGTGACATCCTTTGGACTCTCTAATGCCCTAGGTACATATATGAGGACGATGAATCATGTACTTAGAGTACATTGGTAAGTTTTTAATTCTTCATTTTCATGAGTGAAGTCAAAAGAGGAGCATTTACATCATTTAAACCTAGCTTTTGAAGTTCTTAAAAAGGATAGGTGGTTGAGGACGATGAATCATGTACTTAGAGTACATTGGTAAGTTTTTAATTGTTCATTTTCATGAGTGAAGTCAAAAGAGGAGCATTTACATCATTTAAACCTAGCTTTTGAAGTTCTTAGAAAGGATAGGTGGTTGTTTGTAAAGTTGGAGAAAATTGATATTTAGAAGGATAGATTGGTATTTTGGGGATTTGTCTTTGTGAAAGGTATAAGTATGGACAAGAACAAGGTTAAGGCAATCCTTGATTGGTCTACACCTCGCAGCAATGTAGAGGTTTAAGCGCTCATGGTAAATAATGTTTTTTTATTTAAAAAAGGTTATAAAAAATTTCAATGGCATATGTGAACCATGGATAAACTACACCAAGGGGAAAACTTTTGTTTGGACGATGATGGCCACTAAGAAGAGTTGAGTCGATGAAGAAAAGAGTAACTAAATCTTTTGTTTTAGTTTTGACAAATTTTGAAAAGACTTTCAATGTTCATTGTGATGCTTGTGGTTCCATGCAAGAAGACAAATGGTGTCGTTAAGACCATTGAATTATTAATTAAGGAAGTTGTATGCTTGCACATAGTGCCCAAAACCAATGTTGCAAAAATCATTTCAAGGAATATATCATCAAGGCTCTTTGCAAAGAAACTTATTGGAAATATTCGAGAAATTATCGGAAAATATCGGCAATAACTAAACTTGGACCTAAAAACACTAAAAAAACGGCATCTTGAAAACTCGAAAAATAATCGGAAATATTTGCAACACTATCCAAAACAATTACCAGTGACAAGGACACTCATTTTCCGAGCCATTTTGGTGAACATTATGGCATAAGTTGGACAACAAATTGCAATACAATTATTCATATCATCCACACACCAATGGGCAAACAAAAGTGGTAAATTGGAGTTTAGGAAAATTATTAAAGAGCGACCAACACAGTGGCATTTGGCCTCGCCACAAGTTGAGTTCGCCTATAACTCCGATGTGGATAGATCATCAGGGAAAACAACATTCTAAGTTGTTCATGAAAGGAACCTGAAAGGAGTTGTGGATTTAGTGGAGTTACCAATTGATGCCAAGATTAGCAAAGATGATGAATCATTTGATAAGCATATTCAAGAAGTGCAAGTGCCACGAGAGGGGAGTCTAGTCGATGAACACAAGGCACTATTACAACACCACCAAGATTCAAATCCTTAAGAAAGTGGTCAACACTTCTACAAGGTGGCCATTGAATGGGTTGAGTAAGAATGTAATTACTAATAAGGAAGCATTATCCAAAAAAAAAGTTGGAGTACGAGTAAAACAAAAGCTACATGAGATGACAAAAAAGTACACAAGGTGGCCATTGAATGGGTTGAGTAAGAATGTAATTACTAATAAGGAAGCATTATCCAAAAAAAAAGTTGGAGTACGAGTAAAACAAAAGCTACATGAGATGACAAAAAAGTACACGCACAAGAAAACCTCCATACAAGAGAAAGAGTCTTTCAAGTAGGAGAGCAAGTGACGATGTACCCAATAAAGCACACTTCTACAAGGTGGCCATTGAATGGGTTGAGTAAGAATGTAATTACTAATAAGGAAGCATTATCCAAAAAGTTTGAGTACGAGTAAAACAAAAGCTACATGAGATGACAAAAAAGTACAAGCACAAGCAAACCTCCATACAAGAAAAGAGTCTTTCAAGTTGGAGAGCAAGTGATGGTGTACCCAATAAAGGATCGATTTTTGAAAGGTGACAACAACAAATTAAACATAAGAAAATTGGACCTTGTAAAATCCATACAAGAGAAAGTCTTTCAAGTTGGAGAGCAAGTGATGGTGTACCCAATAAAGTATCGATTTTTGAAAGGTGACAACAACAAATTAAACATAAGAAAATTGGACCTTGTAAAATCTTGAAGAGGATAAATGACGATGAATATGCCATTGATCTCTTAGAAGACTTGGACATCAGTCCAATTTTCAATGTTTTGATATTTATGTGTATTGTGCAAGATCAAATGATGAACTTGATTATGGGGAGGACGCGACTTGGAAGCAGCAATTAGAAAAGAAGAAAAGAGAAGAAATTGAACAAGTTGTGGAATAAATTGACAACTATGCAAGCAAGAAATTACAAACTCTACTTCAAGTGGAAGGTCTCACCAAACCTCATCAATACTTGAATAAATGAGAAAGAATTGATGAAACATAGTGGCAGTAATGTGATTGACATCAAGAGTGTCAACTAGGAGGTTCATTATTTTTTTGGGCAAGAGGAAGTTGATGCATGTGCATGTATGCATGAGGATAATGTAGATATATGTGAAGAAGAGAGGCCACAATGCACGGATAAAATGCACACGCAGGTAGATAAGTCCGCATGAAGATAAAGAAAATCGCTAAATTTGGAACATCTACTGGTGCATGCCAAGACAAGTTATGCATGAAGATAATAATGAAGTAGAAAAGATAATATTAGATTTGCAAGATGATAATTTTGGATACTCTCGTAGTTAATGAAAGTTGAGTATCTCAAATTAGTGGATAATAATGAGTAGGAACCCTATTTATGTCTTGTACTTTTAAAGGCAGGGAAAAGGAGATGGTTGTAAAGAAGAATTGAATTAATCAAAGTGTTTTCATAAGTTCAATCTACTTTGAATTCTGATATTTTCTGGGTTGAATTTTCCCTCCTCGTGTTAAGGTAATAGTTTTTGGTCATATTGGTTTATGACACCTTGTATCTGCAGGAGTTCATGGCGCTGCACCAATTGTGACCTTCATAATTATGAGCATCAGCTGAAAGTCTCCAGTTCATGAAATTAAATCTTTCATCCCGTTTGGAAGTGTCATCCAGCTCTCCTTCGGATAAAATTTCAGAAAGATGGTGGACAGGGTTTATATAATTTGAAGGTAGGCCATGGTGCTTTGACTGGACAACAGGTACATTATCTTGTCAAACTGAAATCTTAGATACAAAACCTTGGGCGTGGTGTATTTTGCTAGACGAGTCAACCAAAAGGTGTGTTACCTATTTCGTTTGCTTCAAACCAGAATCAAATGTCTGTGAAATCCCTCGATGAAATCCCACACTTAGTCCTCCTTCCGAAGAAGAACAGGATTCTCTAATGTCTGTGAAAGATTCAGATGGAATGATTCCTGTAGTAGAATTGTAATAAAATCCATCTCGGAATGGATACTATTATTTTGAGAAATGCCCTTGGACATTTCCCTGATACTCAGCTGAACACTAAGACTGGTGTTGACATCCATGGAGATTTGGAGCACTCATGGAATTTCCCTCCAAAGAACAAAGTATGCCCAACACCGTCCTTGGAGTTCCCAGATGGTTGAATGGGTGAGGATGATATCAGACATAGACACCTAGATGGGAAGACACTCCAAATGGAATTTGTGCATGAACAGGATACCCCCATGCACTAGCTGATCCAGGAACAAAATTGGCAACTGGAGCAGCATTAAACCAATCCTTTGTATCATGGGCTAGTGGTTGAACACTTCCTCTAGACGATGGATAAGATGGAATGCTAGCATGTGTTGATGATTCTCTATTACCCAGCTTTCCTTTATTTATCACAATTTCAGAATTGTGATTGCCATGGACTGATGATGAATTTGGGAATCCCAGGAGTGATAGTGTGTACACACCGTTCCTCTGATGTGCAAACAGGCATACTCTCATATGCATTATCCTCAATCAGCAAGTTCAATGACATAGTTATCAGTTTCTGGACCTGTCCAGTGATTTTTAATGTTAGAAGCCTGCCAGCAATATTGGAAAAGGCCATACAGGATATGCATTTCTACATAACATATTTGTCAACACAAAATAAGCTTGAAAAACATGTCCACACCTTCATAAGTCGGTGAACTTCAAAAACTTGAGCTGAAAAGATCTTCTGCTGCCTGAAGAAAGCAGAGAGATTTAGAATTAATAAAGGTCAGAGATATACAATTGGAAGAATTGTTCTCTATTAACTTATGACAAATGTGATACCCCAGTTTTTATCCCTAGACCATTAATGTAAATGTGTGTACGATGAATGGCTATAAGCCGGACAAATGTAATTTGTAAGTGAACATTGAATGTTAATAAAATATATCACAGGCTGCAAAAGAGGAAGGACAAAGTATGGGAGGTATGACTCCACAAGAGGGGAAAATCATGGGGGCATAGGGGGCTCAAGGGGCCTAAAAGAAAATAATATTATTTCAATCTTATCCTAAGTCCTTAAACTTGTTTAATTAGTGCTCTTTAATCCATGTATTGTTTTATCCTAAGTTGGGGATTAATGGCATGAAGGAGGTATGTGGGCTCTACATAGAGATACGTGAACCCTTCATGTCATGCAATTTTTACCCTATGCCTTTTTCAGCCATGCAGCAAGGGAGAGTTCAAATTACAGGAGAGTTCAAGTTACCAAAGAGTTTGAATTATGTACCCTATGCCTTTTTCATCCATCCAACGAGGGAGAGTTCAAATTACAGGAGAGTTCGAGTTACTGAAGAGTTCAAATTACCAAAGAGTTGGAATTATCAGGGAGTTCAAATTACCAAGTGGGTTGGAGTGACCATTCTGTTCAAACTACCATTCCGGCTCAAATCACAGTTCTGTTCAAATTACCATTCAGTGGGAGAAAGTTTGAATTGCCATTCAGTTGGGAAATTTGGGAGAGCTTGAATTACCATTATGTTGGGGAAACGTCGGAGAGTTCTTTGTTAGTGTAAGTGGCCATAGAACTATTGTAGAAATTATGTCGAGTTACAATTGAGAATTATGAAGGAAATGAAGAATGTATGTAATGGTAATTGTCGTCATTGAGAAATTGAACTACATCTGAGAATCCCTAGATTCCCAACAATGAGATTTATTGGCCAACCTATGTTGAATCCCTAGAGGGAAGTGGGATAGCTTGAGGGACTATTGAGTAGAGAAGGGGATCTCATTCCTTGGGTTGTGCAAGTTGATGGGGAAAAAGGGTTGTGGATTGGGATTGTTGAAGGTGGAAAATTGACAGTGAAGAGAGTTAGAGCCAACCATAGGTAAATTCGCCCTTGTGGATTCATAGCCTTGGCTTGGGGGTGGCCTGTATTGTAGAGGGAATTGGTGCAGTCTGGAGCCTCTGGAGCCTATGGTTCGATGGAACATCCTTCTTCTGCAACCAGTTGATGGATAATTCCCAAAAAGATGAGTGTTAATGACTTACTTGTGATTATGTTGAATTAATGTTGTTTATGTCATGGATTATATTAGTTTATGGTTTCTTTAGTTCTATTTGAAAGTTTAAGTCTGCATTTTAAATTTATGGTGTCATGGTCACTGAATGCTTTAATTATAGTGTATAAGCCTACATTATAGTGCTTGTATATGTTAATTCTTAATAGTAGGGCAATGAACAAAGGTATCAAGGCGGGAAATTCAAAGATATTTTATCAGAGCAACAAATTTTGAGTGAAAAATGGCGACTTAAAGAGTACCCCATATCCTCAACAAAGTACAGAGGGCATTGGGTACATTACAATATGGTATTAGAGCTACTGGTTGCATTGGGTACATTACAATATGGTATTAGAGCTACTGGTTACAACACTGGGGTTGTATGGGCCACAAATCAATTTGTACAAGAAGAAATTACAATGGTATATGAAGTGTTTGACAGGATGTCTCAATGAGAAGAATTTGGGAAAATGTGTGGAAGCCTGCAATTGGCTCTAATTCGCAAATTGGAACATTGTTAGAGTACGTGGACAAGTTAAAGAAGTATACTTCATGTAAATCACGGATTGTAGAGTTCATCTCCATGGCAAATTGAGCAAAAATGCAATTTGTAAGCTAATTGTTTGATACAATTTCCCCGAGGAGAAAGCAATGTATAGAGCCATAATTGAGAATTCCTGGTTTTAAAATGCTTGAATGGTGTCTTCTGAAAGAGCATAGGGTTGAATTGAAATACTTGTTGAGAAAATTTATAAATAAATAAAAATGGGACAAGATTGTGAAATTGTTGAAACTACCAAATTTCAAAGGCAATCATGAGTTAAATTGGCCATAGTGGCATCAAATTGGCAGGTAACCAATGTCAAATTTCCTTAGAGGAGCAAAAGAATTTGATTTGGGGTTGAATCAGAGAGCCAAAATTCGATATGGGTGTAATCATTGGAAAGCTAATTCAAAGGGGGATAATTTTTATGGCTTAGATCTTGGAGAAGTGCTTTAGAATTATTCAAAATTTAAGAAGAAAAAGGGTAGTAGCATTGATTTGATCAAACTAATTAAGTGCATATTTACCGGCATTTTAAAAAGAATGCCACGGTCTTGGAATTCATACATATCTAACATTTTATTGGTATGCACACATTTTGCAAAGTCAAAGCTATAGCGAGGACAAGTAAAGAACATAATTGAAGAATATTATTGAAGAAGAGACATGGAAGATGGACAAGGACCTTACATCCATGAAGAAGAATTTAGAGGCCTAAATATCAACATAGAAGAGACAGAGTATAATGGGCGTAAGAGAATAGAGTCATTGGAGCTAGTTGGCACTATAAGGAGCTTAAAGATGGAGGTGTAATGTTGTAGAGTTCACAATGAAAGGATGTTGGAAGCTCAAGAGAAGCAAAGTCAATTCAATGCTCAACTACTCCAGAGCTTAAATCATTTCCAAAAGAAAATGAAGAATGGATCAAGTTCAAGGTATGAGGAAGGAGGTAGACTCTGTTCAAGAAGAGAAAACTATGGAAGATCCAGTCACTCAAGAAGTGCTACTAGAACTCAAAGGCATCATTACTCACCAACACATTCAGCGAGGAAGCCATAATCCAAAGAATCACAAAGCAACCCAAAAGGGCCCCCATTTAGACATCAAAGGAGAAGGTATGAGCAAAACCATTTGCAAGGACAACCTAGGAAGATTAAGCCACCAACCTTTAATGGTGAAAACAAGATGGGAGAGGATGTCGAAGCCTTGTTATTGGGAATAAAAAAGTACTTTCAACTGCATAATTATTCATCCAATCTATAAGCCTTCCGTATACAACCTACAGGGACAAGCTTCTATTTTGTGGGACCAATTGAAGCAACTTAAGCACATTGATGAGAGGAGGATTTCTTAGAGACAGTTCAAGAAGTATTTCTAGCAATAGTATCTTTCTGAGCACCATTTTGACAAAAAGATGCGGGAGTTATTTGATCTCAAGTTGGGAAATATGACCATGGAAGAATATGAGAATAAGTTTTTGGAGTTGTCGAGGTATGTTATTAGCTATATTAAAGATGAGAAGGAAAAGATACAAAGGTTCTTAAGTGGGTTTCTTGCATTCTATAAAGATAAAATTAAGTTTGATGGACCTAAGACTCTTAAAGAGATAATAAAGAAGGATAAGATACTTGTATGACCATAGCAAAGGAAAAGCAGAATTTCAAAAGACTTGGAGAGGTAAGAAAAACGACAACCAACATCAGAGGAAGAGGATTTCACCCTCCTTTCTTCAAAAATAGTCTTAATACATATTAGCAAAGGCAGCGAATTCAGAGTGGATCTAAGATTGCAGAATCCTTGGGGAAAAGGGCAAGGCAACCAATCAAATGTTAGGGATGTGAAAGAGACCATTTGTATGGAGATTTCCCTTAAAAGGAAGGTAGAATGAGGAATGTGCACCATATCCAGGAGGCAACTACAATGGAAGATGCGGGCAGAAACATCCCAAAAATATATGCCACCCTGGAAAATCGGCAGGCAGATCATCAGTCAAACATTGAGGTTGAAGGTAAGATTGCCAATTAACCTATTGCAATTTTAATTGATTCAGGAGCAAGTTATAGTTATGTTGCTCCTAATTTGGTAGAAAGATTTCATTTGGAGAGAAGCAGAAGAAATCATGGTTGGTTCAATTGGTTATTGGGAAATTAATGAGAATGTCAAAGGTTGCCCATTAGATATGGATGGTGTCGACACTGTACCACTTGGTTCATATGATGTTCTTATTGGAATGGACCAGTTGGATGTGCATCATGCTATCCTAAATTCTCATAATAAAACTTTAATTTGTCTTGATGAAGAAAGAAAGCAAAGGACAATGAAAAGCATTCATAAACCCACTTCTATAAGAGAGATTTCATCCTTACAACCCAAATCTTGAGAGCTTTCCAGTGTTGCAAGAGTATGCATATCTGTTAGGGGAAATACCAAGTTTACCACCAAAGAGAGATATCCATTTCTTTATTAATTTGATGAATGGAATTGCTCCAGTATCTGACTCTATACAAAATGAATACACCCGTATTGAAGGAGTTGCAAATGCAATTAGAAGAATTGCTAAAGAAGGGATATATTCACCCAAGTGTCTCTCTTTGGGGAGCACCAGTATTCTTTGTAAAGAAGAAAGATGGAAAAAATTTTAGTTGTGCATTAATTTTTGACAGTTGAACAAGGTCACTATGAGAAATAAATATCCTCTACCGAAAATTGATGGCCTAATTGATCAACTAAGAGGAGAAAAGATATTTTCGAAGATAGATTTGAGGTCAAGCTATCATTAGATAAGGGTAAAGGATGAAGACATCAATAAGACAGCTTTCAAAACCAGGTATGGACACTATGATTTGTAGTGGTGCTATTTGGACTGATTATTGCACCAACTACCTTCATGTTCTTAAGAAATGGAATATTTAGAAATTACTTGGATAAATGTGTCAGTGTATTCCTAGATGACATTCTTATTTATTCAAAGTTAGATGAGGAGCATGAAGAGCACTTCAGGTTATTAGTACTACAAGAGCTGAGAAAACATCACTTGTATGCTAAGTTAAGCAAGTATTCCTTTTATCGAAAGGCTACTTGAGGCACATCATCTCTAAGGAAGGAATAGTAGTATGCAGAGAAGATTGAAGCTATTAGGGGATGGCCTACACATAAGAACGTAGCCAAGGTAAGGTCATACATTAAGCTTGTTGGGTATACTACAGAAGATTCATTTAAGGATTCTCCAAGATTGCTCATCCCATTACATCTTTATATAAGAAGAAAATTAAATTTGAATGGTCACCAAAGTGTGAAGAAAGCTTTTAATTGTTAAAGAAATTGTTTACTAGCACACCCATTCTTAAGATTGTTGATCCAAATGAAGATTGTGTGGTATGTATAGATGCTTGCAAAGAGAGACTTGGTGGATTCTTACTCAAAATGGGCATGTGATTTGTTATGAATCCAAGAAGCTTAAGGAGCATGACAAGAAATATGTCACAAATGACTTAGAACTTGCTGCAATAATTCATGCACTAAAAATGTGGAGAAATTCTTTGATGGGGAGAAAGTTCAAGTTAAGAAGAGTCCACTGTGGTTTGAAAAAATTATTTGAACAATAGACTTTATAAAGTTTTCTTTATTGTTCTCTTTATTATTCCCCTATCCCTCCCTCCTATATGGATATATCCCCCTATCCCTCCCTCCTATATGGATATAGGATAATAAAAATACTCACTTACCAAATTACTTCACCTCTATAAAATAACAAGAATTACATAAATACTTTACTAAGAATTTCAATATATATATATATATATATATAATCTGTTATCAAATTACTTCACCTCTATAAAATAACAAGAATTACATAAACTTTACTAAGAATTTCAATATATATATATATATATATATATATATATATATATATATATATATATAATCTGTCAATATGGTTTATTTTAGGTTGTTGAGAGGAATGATCGTTATCTTTCCCACCTAGGTTCAATTCCCATAAGTGACATGTTGATGAGTATATTCACCTCTATAAAATAACAAGAATCACATAAACTTTACTAAGAATTTCAATATATATATATATATATATATATATATATATAATCTGTCAATATGGTTTATTTTAGGTTGTTGGGAGGAATGATCGTTATCTTTCCCACCTAGGTTCAATTCCCATAAGTGACATGTTGATGAGTATATTGTTGTAATGGCTTTGAGCCTTGTTGTTGATCGACCTTAAACCCTTAAGATTATGAGCATACACATAATAGGTAGGTGAATATTCAATTAAAAAACTCAATTTATTATTTAAAACAGCAGAGACTTTTTCTAGTAAAAATGATCAATTAACCAAAAAATAACTAATTGACAAAAATTCACCACTAAAAAATACAATAACATATCTTTTACCACAAACAATATTTTACTAAACATGTTAAACACATTTCAAATACATTGTAAAAGTACCCAATACATCTCAAAATTTTGTGTACCCTTGTTATAATATGTTATTACATATTACATGTAATACGACAAACAATATTTTCCTAAACATGTTAAACACATTTCAAAGTTGTAATATGTTATTACATATTACATGCAATACCACAAACAATATTTTACTAAACATGTTAAACACATTTCAAATACATTGTAAAAATACCCAATACATCCCAAAATTTTGTGTACCCTTCAATTAACATACTTTCAAACATAACAAAGTTTTGTGTAACCTTGTTAATTTACATACTTTCAAACATAACAAAGGAGACTTTGTTCTCCTTTATTATGAATAAAAGATAACATATTTAACATATTATATTACATTATATTATATATAGATATAATACATTATATTGTATATAGATACGACATCTATATATATACTTTCAAACATCTCCTTTGTTATCAATGACCCATACCATATATATATATATATATATATATCCTTCCTTTGTTACGAATACGCACTTTTCCCGTGTAATGATGCCACTTTTAAATATTAATATATTATACATATATAATCTTCAAACTTGATGATCCCATCAACCTATTAAGACAATAAAACTTAAGACATCCATAAATCAATAGAAAACGAAAGTATGAACACTGAGTACTCGGTGGCGAGTGGGCACGCACTTACCCTTATTATTAATCAATGGATTCAACTTAGACTAGATTAAAGTGACATTTAGTGTGGAATTCTAACATTCTCCAAAACTTGTAATAGTGACAGATTTTTGGTACTTTTTCATTCCACCGTACTTACAAGTTATTAGAAAGGTCATTTCTCACCCAACTGTAAATTAAAAAGTGATTGAACCCACTCAAATATTTAGAATAAAATTGTATTCCTGAAGTTTAGATTATTTGTGATTGTACGATTTATTAGCATCAATATATAAAATGGTTTCTTCTTGTTATTATAATATCATGATGAATAACAATATCATGATGGATTAATGTAAAGTGTGTATATTGTATATCTGTAAAGCTAAGTGGATGACGATCTCATGCTTAGCTATACAAATATACAATGACCTCCGCTGATGGACCTCGAACAGATACAGATACACATGCTTTGATCTCTGGCGCAGCTAGTGTGTATCCGGATGCTGGTGCGAATCCAGATGTTTGGCTGACCTGAGAATAGGGAGGGGTTGAGGTAATCTTTCTCCGCCATCTCCTAAATATCAACTGGTACTGGGCCATCTCCATTGATTTATTATATCAACTGGTACTGGGCCATCTCCATTGTGTTATCGATTTGCTCATGCATTCATTACGTGGAAACTCTACTTTCCTAATGGTGTTTTTATTCTAAATTCAACGTAGTATCAACGCTGACACAGTAAGTCTCCCCAACCCCGATTACTTGCTCTCAAGCTCGATACAGAGTTAATTTGAATTCACTCATCCGAAGAGGACGTGAAAGAATTGTTAATCTCTCAAACATTGTTCTATAAAATTTGAGTTCGGCTACAACATTTTTCAAGGTAGGTATTTTTTACCACAAGAACTTTCCTTGGGGACTTCCCTCCGCTGATGGACCTCGAACAGATACAGATACCGATGTTTTGATTTCTGGCGTAGCTAGTCTTTATCCGGATGCTGGTGTGAATCCAGATGTTTGGCTGACCTGAGGATAGGGAGGGGTTGAGGTAATCTTTCTCCGCCATCTCCTAAATATCAACTGGTACTGGACCTTCTCCATTGATTTATTTCGGTATCAAGGATATATGTGATATATCTTGTGTTATCGATTTGCTCATGCACTCATTTCGTGGAAACCCTACACTTTCGTAACGGTGTTTTTATTCTAAATTCAAAGTCGTATCAACACTGATACATTAAGTCTCCCCAACCCCGATTACTTGCTCTCAAACTCAGTACCGACTTAATTTGAATTTACCCATCCGAAGAGGACGTGAAAGCATTGTTAATCTATACAAAATTTGAGTTCGGCTACAACATCTTTCAAGGTAGGTATTTTTAACCACAAGAATTTTCCAAGGGGACTTTTCTTTATGCACATTGAGGTTGTGCATGCTTCAGATCTATTCTTTTTAGGAGTCAGGGTTGCCACAGCAATTTGTCCCAAACTGCCTTGTTCTGGAGGTCAATTTTTGTTTGTGCACACTAAACGCATATTGTTTTCGTTGTTTCTACTCTGTTTCTCCTCCCAACATGCTTGCAAACCCTAGAGTGCAATGACGACTCTGAAACAACATAACTTTTTACAGATTAAGCACAAACATAAACCTCTTTTCACTTTGCAAAATAATTATTACACCAATTAGACACAGATTTTTTCCTATTATTAATTTTTGCGTGAGACTACTCCACTTGCCATGTGGCTTGTTTCTACAGCAGAATTTGTTTTTCCTAGGTTTCTCCTATGTTGCAACGTTGATTTTGGGTTTAAAGTTTGGTCAAGGGGGGTTTTCTTTTCTGTTGAAGATTATTTCATTGTTGTTAATATAGATTGTGTTGTAAAATTTTTAGAAAATTTATTAATAAAAAGTCACTCAAATTTTTTCGCGAGGGGAATTTTTTCTGTCAAGGACACTCGCAAGTCATGCACTCCACCCAAACACATAGCAACATAAGTCGACCATATTCATAGTAGCAAGTTCTCTTTATAATATTTTTCATGGATGATCTTGATGGGGAAAAAATATTTTCTCTAAAAACGTCGTGAGGAGAGCATTGCATCTCTACAGGACAACATTGACAAACTTAATAAATAGGTTTCTTTATTATAAGATTCTAATGCTCAAGTTTTTGATGAAATTGTTTTTTAAAATGAAGTCACTTGTCTACAGAGTGATTCTTTCAATCTCCGTGTGCATAATATTTTCCCAAATGGATAATCATAACTTGCTTCATGTAAGTCAAGGCACCATTACCTAGCTTCGTGAGAAAGTTGTTTTACTTCAAGGAGATAACACCAGACTCTTTGACGCGTATCAAGACCTAAACATTGATCATGATCCTTCGTTTCTGCAATTAGCCAAAGAGAAAAAGGCATCCAAAGTCTACAAAAACCTTGTCCAAGAAGTATGTGTACTTAGAAATACTAAAGGTGAATCAGAGGCTTGCTTTCGAAACATTAAAACTTACTTTGCAAGCGATTCTAGTCTTATTGTGAGAAGGGTCAAGAACAAATTGATAGTTGGACTTTGTCTCAACCATTTTTGTTTTGCAAGCACAAAATCCTATGTCTTTTGATTATTCATCTGTGTGGCAACTTGAATCTAATACCAATTCATGGGAACTAGACATTGCACCTTCTCATCAGTGAAAACTAGATTCTTTACTATCCACGTCCCAACAATATCAATATCCTCGTGATAGAGAGAGGAGGCATTTTTGCTCCACATTCAGGGACCAACATTTTAATTGCCACACTTAATGGTACGATAACAGTTCTTTTCACAAAATGACAGTTAAGAAGTGGATATTACAAAACTTTTCATCAATGCGCACTATGAGGACTTCTTGCGGGTGGATTGATGATTAGTTATAGCCAGCATTTGAGCACAAATTTGATTCCTTCATATCGACTTGTTTGGTTCATTGTACAGTGATATAGTCCTCGTCATTCTTTTTGATCAATTAATCATAGCAGTAATGTCTTCTTGACAATATTTTTTATGGAAGCGTTTATTTATTTATTTATTTATTTATATTTATTTAAGATGGGAAGACCATCTTGTCGCATGTGGTGTTTGGAAAGCACTGGTTGATCCTTTCAACAATCTTAAATGCATGGTCAAATTCTTGGTTTACTTGCTTGAAAAAATCTTGTTGATTTTCAACACGCTTGCCTTACTAGCATCTTCATGGGATCACTTTCAACTTTGGCATGCTCCATGTCATCTACTATGTCATTTTTGTTCTCTTACAACATTGTGGGATTTGAGTTCTTACTCTTAAGTATTTGTGCATATACTTATTTGTTGAAACCTTTGCTTGCTTCACCAATTCCAAAGAAGCTCATGTTAAGATTTTATTTGTTTTCTTGGAGACCATGTTCTAAAGGACTCTTTGTCCTTTATTAATAGTTGATCATTTGTTATTCCCACAACCTAATTACAACATTAAGAGGGATTTTATTTTTATTATGCTTTATTTGATCTATAATATACCTTGGATATTCCAATGGATAGTTTGTCACGACGAGCCTAAATATTGCACTAAAAACATAATGAAACCATATTCTACTGTGGAATGCTTGCCTATGATAAAGCTATAATATTACAAGCATACCAGTTTCATTATGGAAAATCACTAAGAAAATCAAAACAGAACTACGATAGTAAAGTCACACCATAGAACATCATGGACACAATATATATCTTCGAGAAACTAGTGAGGGAAAAACTTCAACAAAAAATAAGGATTGTGCCGAGTTCTTTTATTCGCAAAATTACAATCCAAAATACAGAGAAAAATAATAACTCTATGGAGTAGATAGACACTACATTTAAAGTAGGTTACTATAGATTGTCTTATTCCTAAGATTGCTCTGCATTGATACCCTATGCCTTTGCATTACTCAACAATGGAACAAAAAATTGCTACAACAGGAATGGAACTCCTTTCTCTCTCAACTACTAATAGTCATTCAGGTTAAGGTTAGGGTTTTTGCATTCCATAACTTCCTATTAAGGTTAGGGTTTTGGACCCTCTAGAGTCTTCTTGAAAGTCCATACATGGCTAGCTCTAAATATGTGAATAATGACCATTAACAGAACTATGATGGTAAAATCACACCATAGAACATCATGGATACAAGATATATCTTGGAGAAACTTGAGAGGGAAAAACTCTAGCAAGAAATAAGGATTGTGCCTTACTTTTTGATTCACAAAATTACAATCCAAAATACAGAGAAAAATAATAACTACATGGAATAAATAGACACTGTAATTGAAGTAGGCTACTATATGATCGTCATCTTCCTAAGATTGCTCTACATTGATATCCTACTCCTTTGCATTGTTCAATGTTGGAACAAAAAATTGCTAAAATAAGAATGGAACCCCTTTCTCTCTCAATTGTCAATAGTCAATAAGGTTAAGGTTAGGGGTTTCGCATTCCCTAACTTCCTATTAAGGTAAGGGCTTTGGACACTCTAGAGTCTTCTCGAAATTCCATACATAGTTAGCTCTAAATGTGTGAATAATGAGCATTAATGTGGCTTCCACTTGGCACTATAGTGGTTAAAGCATAGGTTAACTTGTTGAGGGCATAAATTTCTAATACACACTCAAATTAACATGGTCTTTACATTGTTGGAAAGCTCTCGTCAAACAGAACACCGAGGAAAATTCACTATGTCATTTTGATCAAGTTTTCACCCCAAAAATGTTGTTCAAGATCTTAAACAAACAATTTACTATTTTAACCATGCCCAATAGTATTCAAGATCAATGTTGAAAATGGCCCCTACAAGCCCACAACTTTGATTTTTCACCCCACAAACATCAAAAAGGATGACAACGCATATAGTGATCCATTTCAAATCGTATCTCCCAATTTTCAGAGACTTTTCGTCCTCAAAAGCTTTTAACTCTAAAGGAGATGAGGAAAAAATTCTTCAACATTCTCCCTAGAGTACCCTTCCCTGGAAATTGTTCTTTTGATCCAAACTACCAAAGTTTTTGTTGATCCTGTAGGGTTGTTTTGGGCTTCTACTGTAGAACCATATCTTCTTTTGTATAAACATATCTCCAAGACTTGATTTTCGCACCAAGTCCTTGCAAAATTTTCTTCTTTAGGTGCACCCAAACTCGGTCTCCTACCTTGAATAAAAGTGCCAACCCAATCTCCTCCTCCTAATTCTATGGTGATCATGCATGCCCTTGTACTTTTCTTGTGATTTCTCAAGTTCTCTTGTACTTGCAAATGGATATCCATAATCTTATCTATGAATTTTATGGCATTCACTGCTTCCCCTATTCCATCTTGCGTCTCTTCCCCATGTTGCCCATAAATAACATCTAGAGGTGAAGGTGGAAAATATCCATAACAAATTTCAAAAGGGGAATCATTGGTGGAAGTATGGATTTCTCTATTAGAAGAGTGTTGAACGTAGATCGAATTCTCATCCCATGTCCTTAGATGACTCTAATTGTGATCTCTCAATAGTTGAACCAATGTCTTGTTCACCACTTCTATCTGTCTCTTTTTGAAGATGAGAAGTTGTTGATCTCTTCAATTTCATATCCATCGTCTCCCAAAGTGTAGGCCAAAAGGCACTAAATTATCTTACTTCTTTGTCAAAAATGATGCTCCTCTAATATCCCACTATGCATCCAAACCCCAAAAATAGGATTCTTCCATCTTTTCCCTTGATGGTCTTTGAACAAGCCATTAGGATGCACATGTTACTAGATTTGTCTACTACCACAAAGAGATAGTCAAGTCCCCACCTAGTTCTCGACATGCCACCCACAATGTCCATGGAGATACTCTCCCATGGCCTAGTAGGAACAAGTATGGGGTTACAAACCTTGCTTTCTATCATTGGTTTTATTGATACACCGAAGTATGCATCCTCTAATGAACCAAACTACCTCTTCTTGCATTTTGGGCTAGTGCACATAACTTTTCAAATTGGTTATTGTTTTCGCAACACCAAAGTGACTTGCAACTTTGGAAGTATAAGGCTCTCTTATAAGTTATGTTCTTTCTTCTTTCTTCTTTAGGTACGCATAGCTTTCCCAACTTGTACAACAACCCATTTTGAAAATTGTAGTATGCCTTGTTGTCACCTTCTTCTTCATGAACTTGGACTTGCAAACACCAAAATATCTACTTTAACTCCTCATCTTTGTGTATTGCTCTCTATATGCTTCATGCGTGAAAGGCTACATGTGCATAAGAATTCCCAGAGCTCTAATTTCAGGTGTTGGTGTTCTTGAAAGTGTGTCTGCCAACATGTTAATGTTTCCCTTCTTATATTTGATAATGAGATGAAATTGTTGCAAAAGTCCCATCCATTTGTAGTGTCTTGCTATTGGAGTTTACTCAGGGCCTACAAGTGTTGCAAAGGCTAGTGATCTGTGTGGATGATGGTCTCCTTGCCCACATCAAATAATGCTTCCACTTCTTAACAATATGCACTATAGCATAGAGCTCCTTGATCATTTGTGGGGTACTTCAAGATGGCTCTATGAAATAATTCAAGATAACAAACTAGCTTAAATCCCATAGCATACCCACTTACATATGTCTCCTTCTGCAAATTGGATAATCCTAATGCTTGTGCTTCACTGATCTTATGTTTTCACTCTTCAGAAGCCTTATGTTGATTCTTCCCCCATTGGAAACGCTTGCCATTGGTTGTTATAGCTTGGAGTGGTGTAGCACCCCTTGAAAATGATGCTATAAACTTTTGAAGATACTGAGTTGCTCCCACAAAGATCCTTAGTTTAGTGCATGTATTGAGAGGACTTGGACATTTGATGATTGTCACCATCTTTACGAGGTCAATCTAAATTCTCCTCCACCACTCACATACCCCAAGTACAGGAGGGATTGTTGGGAAAACTTAAATTTATTAAGGCTTGCCAAAAAGTGATTTTTGAATTTTCATCAAAGTCTAACACATGCATCATATGTGAGATGTGTTCTTCCCAAGTAGAGGTAAATATTAATATACAATCTAAGTACACTATTACAAATGGATCTAGATAGGGATGCAATACATTCATCAAACACATAAATGTAGTTGCATTGCAAAACCAAATGGTTTACTAACCATTTGCAAAGACGCTACTTTGTCTTGAAGGTGGTCTTTTTCTTTAATTCAACCCAGATGGTATCCCAATTTGAGATAAGAGTTTGTTTAAGTATTTTGAATGTGGTAGAAGTCATTGATACTAGGAAACAAGTACTGAATCTTGAGGGTGATCTTGTTAATAGATTTGTAGTCTATACATATTCTCCAAATTCCATCCTTCTTGACTACTATGATGATGGGTGACCCACAAGGCGAAGTACTTGATCTTATGACTCCATATTCCAAGGGTTGTTCCAACTACTTTTCCTTCACTTCATTTGGACCACCTGTACAATTCTATGTTTGGCAAGGGAGAGATAATGAACAATGATATTTTGTGCTCCACTTCTCGCAAGGTGCAACCCTTTAGGTCCTTGGAGCACTTCTCTTTACATTTGTAGAAGAATCTCCCATTGGTGTTCCTTCTCTTTTGTGCATCTTTCTAGAGATGCATTTCACTTCTAATGATTCATATCCTTGTTGATTCTATCCCAAGAAAAGTAATGCAAACATCCTACTTGAGCTAATCAATTTCTTTGCTCAATTGGCACTTTTATTTCCCAAAAAAACACACGAGAAAACCCAAGGGATGCTTCCCAGCCTTCATGGATGGCATCCCTAGTAAATATGTCAGCATAGAGTATTTCACCTAACCCAAGGGGATACTAACCAAACATCTATCGACACGGAACTAACCAATGCTTAATTGGCACTTACCAAAGAAATCTAATCTTACACTGCTTAGTAACTCACAATGCTACATCCTTTTTCACCCATACCAACGGGTATGGGCAAGGATGGTCATGGACTCCAAATCCAACACGATTACCAAGCCCTTTGCTATAAAGTTGGCTTGTGAACCGAAATCAAATAGAGCATCTACCTTAGTCTTCTTAACTTGTATCTTGATATGGAAGAGTTTGTTCATCCCCTTCTCTTTGTTGTGATGGATGTTGTTCATGTTCATCTCCCTTTGTACTATAGCATAGACAATCTTGTCATCTACATTTAAATTTCTCTATACTTAATTCCATAATTTCATGCCTAGCATCTTCTTCTTCTCGGGTCGGTCCTTGTTACAATACCTTGGATTCAACTCAAGATGTAACATCCACTGCTTATCTGTGATGTGGCCCGTTATAGTGGTCATGATGGTTGTTTGGATCCTTGCACTTAAGAACAATGGCAAAGGTCTTCTTACTTGTCTTGGTTGTCCTTTCTTATTGTCCATCTCCAAGCATTGTGCTTGCACATAGGCTTCGTCGATGGACTTAGGCTTGAAAATCAAATTACTTACCTTCTTAAATCATGTGTAAGACCACCCAAATAATTAATCCATGCATTTGAATTCTTTGTTGGTATTTCCAATTGGTTGGATTTTATTTTAACTCCGTAATGTACTCTTGCACACTTTTCCCTTGCCTTTGTCAGTAGTAGTGCCAACAAATCCTCTAGTCCTCTTCATACCCAATAGGATAAAATTCGAACTTAATGAGGTCTTTGAAAACCTTTTAGTTAGTCACTAGTGGATCACCCTCTAATGTAAATGTCTTTGTATTAATTTTCCCACCAAGTTTGGGCATGGCCCTCTAGCTTTAGTAGGCAAACACTATCTTATGCTATGTTCCCACTTTATGCACATTAAAGTAGACTTCTAATTGTTGCAACCCACGACTCAGTTAACAACATCAACCTCACCTTCATAGGCATTGGTATCCACTTTAACAAACACTTCGAACAAAGGTTGGGAAGAATATGTGTTGTTGGGCTTGCCCTTTCTTTCTCTAGCTCTTTATTTGGCTTTTCTTTATCTTCAAGTTTGTCATGAGAACCAAAATCTCCAATATTGTTGACCCACTCCTCAAAGCATCTGAACTTTCTCTTTAGGGTTGACATTATTATTGCCATGCCCCTAGATATGTTGGAGCCTTGCCCTTTAATTTTGCAAATCTTGCCTATGATTCATCATTTAGTACATCTCAATCATGACCACCATATTTATGGCTTGAGATTGCTTTTTTGTCTTGCTTATGCCTATCTCTACATCCATGCGATGCATCTCTTGTGGGAATTTCGAAAGAAGTGCTTGCTTATGGCAAATTCAAAAATTACACCCAAAACTTGAGGTTCCCCAAATCTATTTCCTGTAAACTTTCCGCCTTAGGGATGAATCTAAAATATAAATTACAAAATTATATATTTCACTCTATCCAACCAAATAAAATAGCCGACGAAAATAAACATTGAACAATTGTACTTAAAGGGAACTACGTTTCCAACCCTTACGGCACAAGTCCCAATATATATTGCATACCCCTAGATATGTCGAAGCCTTTCTCCTTCCAATTTTGCATATCTTACCTCAAATTCATCATTTGATACATCTCCATGATGACCCACCATCTCTATCGCTTGAGGTTGCTTTCTTGACTTCCTTGTGCCAATCTCTAGATCTAAGTGAAGGTGTTCTTGTGCAAATTTCGAAAAATTGTTTGTTTAGTGCAAATTCAAAATTTTCACCTCAAACTTAAGGTTCCCAAAATCTATTTCCTATGAAAAGTCAATATTAGGGTTGAGTTTGAAATATAAATTACAACAATATATATTCCACTTATGTCTAGCCCTACGTTGCAGGGGAGTGATCCCCCACCCCACCCGACCCCTCAACGCTTCACTCTCAAAGCACGCTCCTAGAGGGAGCATTCAGGAAGCGCACTCCCTTGTTAAAAAAATGTGCCTTCCCCTTTTAGTGAGTGTTTAGGGAGCACTCAAGAAGCATCACTCCCTGGGCACTCCCAAGACGCTCTTAGGAGCTTAAAAAACACTGCCATGCGATAAGGTGAATTTCACATTTTTTTGCTTGTGGGAACCAAGACAAAGTTCCAAAAGCTTGGCTTAAGCATGCCTAGGATTCCTTGATGGATTAAAACACTCATTGACTCTATTTGCTCTCATTATATTTCTCATTTCACTCATCTTCGTTAGGGTTTTGAGTGGGGTGTTTACTAGTTGTTGAGGAGTAGATTTGTGAGAGCTTGGAAGGAAGATTGAAAGTTGTCGTTTGTGAGATCTTGGAAGGGAGATTGAATGCTACCATAGTTACATTCAACCACCATTGGAGAGTTGAAGAGGTAGACTCTAAAGCCCACTCTTGTTTGTCTTTTATTTTGTTTCCAAGTGTTGTGAACTAGTGTATTTACTATGTTGAATGCTTGAATGTTCTCTTCTCCTACTCTTTCTCATTTGTCCTTCTCCATTATTCTATTGTAGGCAACTAGTTATTCTCAAGATTTAATAAGCATTATGGGTATGTCAATGTGGTATATCCTTTTGGTTCCATTTTTTATTATGATGGTGGTGTTGGGACATCGAAATACTGATGATGAAGAGTAAGAACTAGAAGTAGGCAACACATACCATGCAGACGAAGAAAGGAAAGGGGATGATGATAATAAAATGATAATGATGATGGAAAAAAACCCAAAGAGATCTCAACACCCTTATGGAAGTATGTAACAAGGCTTGGGGCAAGGAAAAGGGCTAGAACCACAAAATTCATATGCTCTCATTGTCATAAAACTTACACAAGTTCATATACCCGGGTGAGAAAGCATCTCTATGGGATTATGCCATGGGATGAAGGAAAGACTATTGGAGTCAAAAGCAGTGAGCATGTGCCAGTCAAAGATAGAAACAAATACATAAAGGAAGAGGAGGAAGCACAAAACAAATCCAAAAAATCAAGGGTTGAATATAAGAGTCAAACCTCAAACTCACAAAGAATGTTCAATGGTAGATTCCCATCCCCCCATGCTAGTGAATTCTCACTTGGGCATTCAGGGCGTAGAACAATATCAAATTTCCCTGACCAAGGTTATAGGGATGACATGGATACAAAAAAATTTAGGTTTCTCAATGCATGTGGACCCTCTCTATTGTATAGCATAAATGACCTAAGGAAAAAGTATGGGTCTACAGGAAACCCATGACACACCACAGGATGGATGACCTCTTTCTTCTCCCTCTTTCATGTCGTGCGGTTCGCAAGAAGATGGATCGAGAACCTTCGACGAAGAACCAGACTAGGTTGGGCCTATGGTGTACTATTAAATAGCCATTATTTATAAGGTGGTGCTTGCTTGAAGGGAGCGGCAATTAACAAGTAGGTGTAGGCGGTTTTGATTGCATATTACCATTCAATGTTCTTCGCTCACTCTATTGGCATGAAACGGTACAAGCCATCAATGGTGCCCCTAAAGGATACAACAGCGCCAAGTATGACAAAGCTAGAACCATGGGACTTGACAGGGAAAGATCCAAAAACTATACTCCTCTGGAACAATTTACAAATGATTAGGACGAATATGGGGTATCCATTGTGTGCATGATGGTTAGACAAATCTTAAAAGCAAGCCATTGATAAATATTCTTGGTGTGTCTATTAGTGGTGCAATCTTCGTTTCAACGCATGACTACTCAAATTGTTACAAGACTAGTATTAATATTAATATTACAAAACCCTTAATTGAAACCACTCTAAGAGATTGGACCATACAATGGCATTCAAGTCATCACTGATAATGTTGTCAATTTTAAGGCAGCACGAGCAATCATTGAGGATATGTACCCTAACATATTTTGGTCAATGTATTTGGTTCACACATTGAACCTCTTGATGCATGATATTGTTTAGATGAAGGACCATGATCATATACGAATTGGTGCATTGTGCAAGAGAGGCAAGAAAATGATAAAATTTATTACCAACCATAGTATGGCCCACAACATTTTCCACAATCACTCTAAGTTGCAGCTACTAAATATTGCAAAGACCAAATTTGCTAGCAATATTGCAAACAACAACCTCACCTTCATATGCCTTTTGAAGGTAAGAAAGGCATTGACTAGTATGGTCTCAAGTGATTCATGGCAGGTATTGAAAGACGGGTTTACATCTGCATCTAATAAATATGAATTTCAGGAGGTGGAGGACACAGTGCTTGATAGTCAGTTTGGCAATAAGCTAGGTATGTTTTCGACTTCACCAAGCTCCTTTATATTATGATTCGTTTTGTAGATACAGATCAACCAATGATTGGGGAGGTGTATGAGCAAATAGACAACGCACTAGGCCAAATCAAAGACATTGTTGACACGAGAGGGTGATCAAAACATGGGATAATATGAATGTTCCACTCCATGCACTTTCTCCATCTTGGTTGGCCCAACCATCACCTGAGGGTGGGGTTAGGAGAAAACCACACATAGATCCAAAGGTACAAAAAGGGTATATACATGCATTAGACAAATTGCTCCCTGATGAAGAGGATAGTGCTCAAGTACAAAGCCAATTGAGCAAGTACACTAGTGAACATGAAATCTTTTCTAACTTACGTGCAACTAAAGATTGAGATAGGTTGAGTCCTATTGAATGGTGGAACATGTATAGCTCCTCTACCACACATAAATTGGCGGTGAGGGTGTTTTCACAAGTTGTTAACACGTCTTCTAAAGAGAGGTGTTGGAGCACTTATAGCTTCATCCACAGAGTGAAGAGAAACAACGTGAATGTAGACCGAGTAGAAAGCTTGGTTTATGTGCACTACAACTTGAGGTTGTTGTCCCATTATTGTGAAGCAACAAAGAATGACAGAACATATGTGAATTGGGACAACAATCCAAAGGCGGCTAATTTCGAGAATGGAGCCATAGTTTTAGAGTGCTTGGAAGCTGAACTTTTGGGTGATCATATTCATGGAGCAGACATGCCACCCCCACCCAGTAGCAGGTTTTCAGATGTAAAAGCTTTGCCTTTAGCTTCACAACATCCAGTGTTATGTTGAGGGCATGTAGCAACTAGTCATGTTCCATGAACACTTCCAACTAATCCTGCTCCTCTTCTTCATAGATCACGGGAAAAGAAACTAGAAGTTTCTCATGGAAGGAGGAAAGCTTAGTAGATACTAGATCTCTTTTATTTTTTTTGTTTAGAAGTAGTCTCTAGAACTTAGTACTTTGTCTTTATTATTGCTTATTTTGCAAACATTATATTAAAATATGCATCATATAAAAAACGTTCCTCCATAAATCTTTTTGAAAATTGTGCTTCCAACTCTTGCTCCCCGCTCCCAACAACCTTGATCTACACAAAAAAATAAGGCATCACATGACAATAAACACCGAACAATTTACTTTAATGGAACTATGTTTCCAACGCTTGGGGCACAAATCCCAACATATAAGAAATCAAAAAATTACTTATCAACAACAAATTTGTTACAACCACAAATCTACCCTCTTAGCTTCTATGTACTTGTGAAATTACTCAACAAAATCCAATAATTGTTCATGATAAATCAATGTACCAAACAACAATAAAAATTACTCGTTCACCATGAGAATATAAGCTAAAAATCAGATCTGCAAGTTAAAAGTTTGAACAAGAAAGTACATTCATATATACATAAGAATGAAGTTACAAGTACATACCAACAACTTATCACAAGCTAGTACAAGATAGTCCTTCAAGCGTATCACAAGTTGGGACTCTCCAATGCCTCCAAATCGTAGCTAAGGCATCCACCATCTATAGCAAACCTTAACCATCAATACAAAGGCCTAGCAAGACATCCCATCATTGAATCGCATGAGGGCCAAGCTCTCTCTGCGGAATCACGAGAATTTTAGCATCTCCCCACTAGTGAGAACTAGATATAACCTACCCCTCAATCTTTATATACATTCTCCCATTGAAGTTGATCTAGCATCTGTGTCGATTTACCCTTATTCACTTTACTCACCAGTAGATCCATGTGAGGTAGTATACAAGTTGGAAACGAGCGAACCAGTCTCAAATCCGATCTAAGCACATCAAGATCCCTATGCTCTGCAACCATTAGCAACATCATAACCACTTTACCACCCAGTGAAATTAGCACCCGCAGTAGATCTCATCCCGATGCTTCAAAAGGTGGGTGGGGTTTGGTTCCCGCTGGAGGATTTATGAACTTAGCAAGACATCCAGCTAAGTTATCTAACCACGCCAAAAGCTCCACAGCAAGCTAGGATCAACGCCAAGTCCGCGCTTGATCTTTCACCAAGCTTGCCTCGCACAAGCTCTCCAAGCAAAGCATTTCACCATGCTAAAGGTATCTATGCTAGCATTATTGTCTTCCTTGGGCCCTTACAAACCCTATCCAACTGACATCACACAAGTTCAAGGCTTGCGAGACAACTATAGTGCTAGTCCTTAAGTCTTCATGTCCATCATATCTTTCAAGTCCTTATACCCTAGATCTTCAACTCTTTGCCTCGACACAAGCACCAAGACATCCATGGAACATCAAGAGTACAATACACAATTCTTCGAAGAAAAATATCACGCCAAGTTAAGACTCCACTCATATAGCACTCCATGATCTTTCCCTAACATCCATGGATCACATAAGGACAAGGTTGCAATATCACCCAAAGCACTAGTTATCTTCTTTATTTCTTATTTAGGGTTTGAACCCTAGTACTACCTCCTCGTGCTTCACAACAAGAGACGTGATCTCTACAAGACAATACAAGGTGTAAGTAACTCAAGCTAACAAGCTTAATGTCATCAACGCCTCTAGTGTTATGTTCTCCTCGAGGGTTTTTTTGCATGGCACAAACCCTAGCATCCTCTTCCATTTCACAAGAGCAAACTCTCTAAGAACACCCAAATGTTATCATCCATTTCCATGTATCCTCTAAAGATTTACATCTCCAAAATAATTACAAAGTACATCAATAGTGAATGAACAAAAGTGCTCTTTGCCCTTTATATTGAATAGGCACAAGAGCCCAACATAAAACATGGACTAGGTCCACACAAGTAATCCTACACCTAAGTCAACAAGGCAACCTCTCATGGAGCGCTCCACAATACAAGGATGACAAATGTTACGATAAGGTTTTACCCAACCCCAAGGTGGTGCATCCTCCAAACATAATCCTCCTTGGGCTCAATGCCACCCTCCTCCTAGATGGTGTACTTTCCAACGAGTAGTTAGCCCAAAGCTTCGTCTCACATGGGGATTTGTTCTCCAAGTGTCCTCATGCGAGGTGCTCCTCCTTTAATTGTGTGCTACATGTCATCATGTGCCTAATGCTCTTGAACATGTGTGCCACCAAGGTAGTTACTTACTCCAACGCTTTCCTCAACATGTGTTCGGTTCCACAACCAACCGTCGTGAAGTATGCTCCTCAACCCAAGTGTCCTCAAGTCAAGTGTCCAACCTTCAAGGTGTATGTCACATCATCCCATGTTTTTAGGGCTAAGTGCCCTCCAAGAGCCTAGCACTCCTAGCACTCATCCTCTTTGGTAGGTACCTCTCCTAAGTAAGAAATCGACTACTCCATTGTGAACACCCAATGGGTTAGTCATCGTGCCTATTAGGATAACAAGTGTGCTATGCTAGCACTATATCCAAAGTCGAGCATCCACTTAAACTAAGACACCATATGTCTATCAAGTATCATCAATGACTAGGAGACCTAGCACTCTTCTAGCTAGGTGAGAACACTTTTGAAGTAACCCCAAAAGCTAATAGTTCTCTCATTTCCTTTAGGCCTCTCATGTCTAGTGAGCATACACTACAACTATTCCACACAAAAAAACCAAAACGATCATTTTGATACCAACATGATATGTAAACTAGCTTGAAATTCTAATGGAAAAATTGCCACGACAAAACTAAATATGCGTCTACAAACATAATGAAACTATACTCTATTGTGCAGTGATTACTTATAATCAAGCTATAATATCAGAAGTATATTGCTTTCGTATGGAACATAACTAAGAAAACACGAAAATCACTACCATGGTAATACTAAAATCACACCATAGACCAAAAATATACCTAGGGAAACCCTATTAGGGAAAAACCCCAATGAAAAATAAGCTCGATGCCCTACTCTTTTATTATCAAAATTGCGATGCAAAATAAAGATAAAATTAATAACTCACTAACGAGTGGATGGCCATTATGCCCTGAAACATGCTATCACAAGTTCACCTTCTTCCTCTCCTCTACTTTGATATCCAACTCCTTTACACTGCTACATTGTGGAATAGAAAATTGCTACAATAGGAACATAACCCTTTTTTTCTTGGTGATTTTGAGGATTTAACACCTAATAGTTGTTAGGGTTAGGATTTTTGCATTCCTTGACTATTGAGTAGCATTAGGGTTTTCGACCTAAGAGATTTTTCTTAAAAGTCCATACGTCGTGAGTATAAGCTGTTAATGTTGACCCCTACCAAACCTTAATTCCCAATGAAGGGCCATCAGTTGTTCAACTTTATATCCCAACTCACTTCTTTTGCTACAAACCTATTCTTTACCATTTGTGGGTCATCATTTGTTCAACTTTATATCCCAACTCACTTCTTTTGTCTTGAAACCTATTCTTTACCATTTATTTGAGATGTAGTTCATGATATGGCATCTTGTCGATTTCCACAAAGATCAAATGCATATAAAATAGTGTCATGGTTCTCCCAAATTTCATAGTGAAATATATTTCATCCCTTTCAAGGTGGTACAATACATCATAACAACAATATAATCATCTCATAACTACATAAACATCAAAGCATATTATCAACATGTATTCTCCCACTTGAAGTACCTACTTTCCATAATAATGCTCAAAGACTTCATTCATATATATCTACACAAAGACTTCGTTCATATATATCTACACAAAGACTTCATTCGACTTCATTCATATATGTACACATTGTCAACATATAGATTTAGTCGTGATTTAGTCATTATTGCTCAAAGGCATATTCCATACACATCTTATTTGTTGAGTTTTGGTGTACCTTGGGAAGTGGTCCCCTTGTGGTTGTGGGTTTCTTCTAACCACAAGAGAGAAATTTTTGACCCGTTGTGTCTTATACTTTATGTCTAATTTCACTTTGAGATTTTCTTAAGTCAAAAGGGTGAAATTTGTCACTTGAGTGAAAAGTGACTATTAATTCACTTTGTGGGTGAATTGGGAGACATAAAGTGAACTATAGAAACTTAACCATGGATTAGATATGGCTTGGAGTGATCCTAGCCATTGATCTTTTAGGTTTCCTTATGATTCCTTAAGAGGGGTGCATAGGGCAAAAGGAGGCTCATTCCTTCATTTGTTCACTTGGAGAGTTTGGAGGAGCAAGAGGATGAGAATGGAAGCATTGGGAGAGGAGAGCTTGGGCGCCATCTTTCATGGAGGGCGTAAGGAGGCTTAGGGCCTATTTATTTTGTGGTGAGGGTTCTTGCTTGGTGGAGGGCGCACTCTTTGAGCTTTTGAAGATCTGATTGGTGGAGGTTTGGGACAGCATACAAACAGAGATTTTCATGCAAGGGTTTCTCAAACAGCCAAGAGCGCATCAGTTCAGTGGAAGACGCAACAAAGGAAGGGGACACACTTGTTTGAGCTCATCCTTCTTGGAACCTTCTACCAAAGCTTGAGAGGAGCTTGCTATTTGTACAGGGCGCATCAGTTCAGTGGAAGACGCAACAAAGGAAGGGGACACGCTTGTTTGAGCTCATCCTTCTTGGAACCTTCTACCAAAGCTTGAGAGGAGCTTGCTATTTGTACAGGTTCCATTGTATTTGCTTACTTGTTGTTTTCCATGCTTGAAACATCACATATATATACTGCTTACTTGTTGTTTTCCATGCTTGAAACATCACATATATATACTTTCTTCTAAACTGATTTTCCCCGAGGGGGGTTTATTCAGAGTCATGTTGACCAAAAATACTTGTGTTCATTTATCATGTATGCTTAGTGTTTAAATCAGCAGTAGCAGCTGGTAAAGATCCTAGAGGAGTGCTATATGTTTTAAGGTTTGCATGTGCTAACATTCAGTGACTAAAACACTTGCAAGGGCACCTTAAAAGAGCATATAACCATCACAGTTTGAAGGCAGATTTCTTGGCAGAAAATTTCAGACCTGTTTGCTGTCCTAAAACAGCAGCAAGTACAGATTTGATTGAGTAAACTTAGAGCCGAACAAGAGGTCAAAGACAGACCTGTTGAGCAGCCTTCTAGTTCCTCAAAAATCTACATTATTCATCATTACAATTGTAACCCAACCGTACACTCATATTCACATCAACCTTGCCATCTCAACCACACAAATAGTTTTCTAAGTTATAATGAGGAACACAAATAGTTTTCTAAATTATAATAAGGACGCAAGCCTTATTAATACATTTGTATAAGTACATAAACATAAATTTTGCTTCTGCTTTAATGATTGCAACCTAATCCGTACAAAAAAAATATTGTAAGCGAAATAGGGAGTTCATAGAAGATCACCGGATGTATGTGGATGTCTTTTCCTGAACTGATCCGCTTTTGAGTTGCTCTTGCCAAAGCTCAAACAAAGCACAGATTTACCTCTTAACCAACTCCTAAGGTATTTCCCCGAGACCTGCTCCGATGCATAACATGGCCTATAAGAGTGCAAGGACTTAGTTGCAACTGATACGAAAACACTCTAAGCACCTGCATTACCTCCCTTATTGTCGGTGACCCAAACCGTACCCAATAAGATGATAAATTTAAAAGATAAGTTTGTGTAATGATTTAACTCTATACCAACTCTCATGCATGAATGAAATTGAACCTCGGTTAGACTAACTTCTACCAATCTATCTATATAATTGGGAGACTGAATATTTATCATCAAACTTAAAGCCGTTAAGTCTTCCAAGGGTAATGGCACATTAATATATATACACTTTATTATTTTTTCTTCAACCAATTTTATAGCATGCCCACATTAATCAAAGCCTATAGGGGAATGAATTCATGAACCTTCTTATTTGAGTGTAAGACATGCATCAATGAAAAATTGAACCTAGACATGCATCAATGAAAAATTGAACCTCGGATAGACTAACTTTTACCAATCTATCTATATAATTGACAAGTTGATGGTAATGGGAGACTGAATATTTATGATAAAACTTAAATCCATCAAGTCTTACAAGTGTAACGGCACATTAATATATATACACTCTCCTATTTTTTCTTAAACCAATTTTATAGCATGCCCACATTAATCAAAAAACCTCTAGAGGACTGAATTCATGAACCTTCTTATTTGAGTGTAGACCCAAACTTCTTTAAAGTCCCCGAATGGTAAGTCATGTGGCAATCTTAATGGATCTCAAAGCGTGGCTGCCCATAAATGAAATCTACATGCAGCCTGTGGAATTATTATTCCAATTGATTCTTGTTAAGAAATATAGCTCGGACAGGAACTTCCTCACAGGTTCAGTATGAACATGTGAGAAGTAGTTCGAGATATTTTCTATTTTCGAAAAATAATCCTATTTTATAATAGGAACTTCCGCACAGGTTCAATATGAACATGTGAAAAGTATAATGAATTCATGAACCTTCTTATTTGAGTGTAGACCCAAACTTCTTTAAAGCCCCCGAATGGTAAGTCATGTGGCAATCTTAATGGATCTCAGCGTGTGGCTGCCCATAAATAAAATCTACATGCAGCCTGTGGAATTATTCCAATTGATTCTTGTTAAGAAATATAGCTCGGACAGGAACTTCCTCACAGGTTCAGTATGAACATGTGAAGTAGTTCGAGATATTTTCTATTTTCAAAAAATAATCCTATTTTGTAATAGGAACTTCCGCACAGGTTCAATATGAACATGTGAAAAGTAGTTCGACATATTTTCTATTTTCGAAAAATAATTATATTTTGTAATTCACTTTATAAAAAAGTGAAAAGTCTTATTTATTTTTAGCAGTTTCAATTAGACTTAGACTAGGAGTAATCTCAAATTTTTATAACTCTGTTAGTTGGAGGGCACCTATTTTAAGGTGTCGTCGCTATTAAAAGGAAGGCAAATAAAGATGAGGTCTTGTTTAGTAATAAGTGGTTTGGCAACGACCCTACAATTATCACAAAGATGAAAACAGATATGGTTTGATGATATACTAGATTACATAAAAACATGTTCATCTTGAACAAGGTTCTCAAGGGAGCAAAAGATACTGTTTCTAGTATTAGGTTAGAGAGCCCACTGCCACCAAATATCCAGCATAATTTTCATAGTTACACCATTCAATGAAACACAAAAGTAGACATGCATGAAATAGCCAAATTCCAGAGGTAGATTTCAGACGAGGTGACCAAGCAACAAAAGGGAACCACCAAAGGCAAGGGCCAAGAAAAGTAAGGGCTAATGCAAGTAGTTAAGGCCAAGTTTGCCCAGTAAAATGAAATCAAAAGAATTGTCAAATTCCAGAGGTAGATTTCAGACGAGGTGACCAAGCAACAAAAGGGAACCACCAAAGCTAAGGGCCAAGAAAAGTAAGGGCTAATGGAAGTAGTTAAGAGCCAAGGCCAAGTTTTCCCAGTAAAATGAAATCAAAATAATTTCTTCAGGTAACCATAGCCACCAAAGATCAGAAAAGATTTAGCACCCTGCAGATAATGACACAGAGAGCAATGGAAGAGATGACACAAGATAGGGGATTGGAAGTGGTGACGTTGTAAAAGTGGGCCAAAAAGGTTACCTTCTGAGCCATGGCAGAGGTTAAAAAAAAAATTATTAATAATGTCGAGGCTAGCGAATAAAAGTACACATGTGTTTCAATAAGAAAACTCTAATCCACTAGTTTTAAACCTTCCGTTTGGTGGCCAGTTTTTAGGAAAGATTTAGCACCCTGCAGATAATGACAGAAAGCAATGGAAGTGATGACAGAAGATAGGGGATTGGAAGTGGTGACGATAATGACACAGAGAGCAATGGAAGTGATGACGGAAGATAGGGGATTGGAAGTGGTGAAGTTGTAGAAGTGGGCCAAAAAGGTTACCTTCTGAGCCATGGCAGAGGTTAAAATTTTTTATATTAATAATGTCGAGGCTAGCGAATAAATGTACACATATGGGTTTCAATAGGAAAACTCTAATCCACTAGGCTTTAAACCTTCCATTTGGTGGCCGGTTTTTAAGAATCTCGGCCCCCATTTGTGCATTTCATATATATGGAAAGGGAGAGGCTAATGGAGTAATGTGCGTGATGGGCCAGGTATTACGAGTTTTACAACGGGCAAAAAAGAAACAAAGAAAAATTGTGTATCAAATTAATTTCATCATCACGTCAACTGAATTTGTCAGCCTGTAATTGTAACTGCAGCTCCATTTTCCTTGGAACGTTATTCACCACCATTGATTTCAGGCAGGATCTAACTCTCACTTGTTCTTTCCTTCTAGTAGAAACTGATTATTTTTAATTTCAAAGCATAAAAACATTAACCTAGTACGTCTAATTTAGAGTTTAGATTCCTTCAGTAAATTCAGTCATTCAACAAATATTATCAGTATAAGCAGGATGGCTTCTCCTATCAATACTCTGTGTAAAGAAAAACAAATCATACATTTTCCCAGGACCACAACAATAATTGTTAATACATAATAAAAACATGATTTAAAAAGTCACCTTTCTAATTTGTCCGAGGGAAAGCAGTTCATAAAAAAAATTGTCTACAACCCCTTGAAAACAAGAAACACATCCTCTTTTCTTTTAAATAACTGTAAAGGTTATTAGTCTAATCAATCTTACGTGGCTACCATTGTTGAAATGACTTAGTATTACAAAGGTCATACAGAGAACTTTATTCCGACAATGACCAGATTGCAAATGGAAAAATGCAAGAGATTGAATTCCATCAACTTGCACTGAGACTACGAACGGGCTCATTAATGTCTGTCCAACATTGGACAGACAATGTAAAATACTGAAGGAAGTCAATTTTGTAGGAAATAGACTCTGACCACAATGATTGACAATAAAAAGACAAGAAACAGCTTTGATAATAATTGATATATCCACCACCTTTTCTGTTTTGTGTAATTCACAAAATGGCAAGAACAATATCAAAACATCCATTTTTTTTCCTATATGCTAAACAAATGTCGTCATTGTAATTTTACAAGCTGCTTACCAAAAATCCATAAAAAAGGGTCAATTGTGGAAACACCGTATAAAAACATGGCCTTCACAGCCATCCTAATGAAGAGGCCTATTGATTGACACAAAGACCAGCGTGCCAGAAAAAGCATAGTCCATCGTGAACTATAAAATGAAGGACTGCAAAAAACATTTTGAAGACAAATTGTGTAGTGGCTCCGAACTTTCTGGATCATTATGTATGCTTCAGTACTAAATTAGATCCACTACATGGTTTCACAACTTATCTGCACTTCTCTTAAGTGGGATTGTGGTAACGAGCATTGGAAATTAATGTGTAGACAACATTTTACTTATACACCTAGTGGATCTAATCAAATTTACATTGGTGTGACATTGTTAGTAGGGGGCAGAACCAGCTTCCAACCTTTTACTAGAAGCAGCACTGAAAATACACCTCTCACTATAATTAATGTCCAATAAAAGGACTCTATGACACAGACATGACATAAAAAATGCAAAGGAGGCTTTGAAAGCAAACCCAGTGCTATTTGTAGAGAAAATTGGTCTCATTGCTGTCTCTCACGCTGAAGGGACAGAAGGATATCTGCTGTTGATTCTGATGCTGCCATGGCTGCCCGTGGAACAGACTTAATCACTCGCACACGTTGCTCATTCAAAGAAAAAAGGGATTTGTCTCTTACCATTTCAGAAGAGTATGAAACAGATGATGACATAGGAAAAAGAGATAAAGCCTGGTTTTCAAGATCCCTTGCAGCTGGTATATCTGCACAATTTTTATCCAATTCTTTTGGCATGTGACCTTCATAATTATGACCATCAGCCAAATGTCTCCGGTTCATAGAATTAAAACGTTCATCCCGTTTGAAAGTGTCATCCCACTCTTTTTCTGATAAAGACTCAGAGAAATGGTGCACAGAGTTCCGGTAATTTGAAGACAGGCCATGGTGCTGTGACTGTACAACAGGTACATTATCTTGTCTAACTGGGAATTTTGATAAAGAACCTTGGGAATGGTGTATATTGCTAGACCTGTCAGCTGAAAGGTGTGTCACCTGTTTTGTTTGCTTCAAAGCAGATTCAAATCTAAAGGACCCTTCTGGCATTTCTTCCCTTGATCCATTGCCCACACTTAGTCCTCCTTCAGAAAAAGAATGGGATGCTCTACTTGTTTGTTTGAAAGATTCAGATGCAGCGGGTCCTGTAGTAGAATTGTAGCAAAATCCATCTGGGAATGGATATTTTGGGAAATGCCCTAGGGCATTTGCTTGGTACTCAGCTGCACACTGAGACTGGTGTTGAGATCCATGGACATTTGGAGCACTCATGGAATTTCCCTCCAAACAAGGTATGCCCATCACTGTACCTGGAGTTCCCAAATGGTTGAATGGGTATGGATGATAGCAGACATAACCCCCTGGATGTGAAGCCATTCCAAGTGAATTTTGTGAATAAGCAGGATACCCCCATGCACTAGCTGATCCAGGAACAACATTGGCAACTGGATATAGAGCAGCATTCAACCCGTCCTCTGTATCCTTGGCTAGTGGTTGAACACTTTCCTTAGCTGATAGATGAGATTGTATGCTAGGATGTGTTGAAGCTTCTTTATTTCCTGTTTTACCTTTATTTACTACAATTTCAGAATTGTGATTCACATGGATCGATGATGGCTCAGGAAATTTTTCAGGATCGATAGCAGGTACACACTGTTCCTCTGATGTACAAATAGGCATGTTCTCATATGCATTATCCTCAATCAGCAAGTTCGACGAGATAGCTATCAGTTTTTGAACCTGTCCAGCATTATTTTGATGTTAGAAGCCTGCCAGCAATATTTTAAAATGACCGCACAGGATATGTATTTCTACATAAAATATCCATCAACACAAAATAAGTTTGAAAAACATGTCCACACCTTCAGCAGTCGGTGAAGTTCAAAAACTTGAGTTGAAAAGATCTTCTGCTGCCTGAAGAAAGCAAAGATATTCAGAATTAAAAAAGATTGACGATATGCAATTGGAAGAATTGTTTTCTATTAATTTAGGATGAACAGCTGGAAATGACTGCCAATTGTCAGTAGGATGCTATTTCTTAATACTCAACAGGTAGGCTTTGATCACACACTTGCTAACGGGGAGAAATTATTGAGGACCAATTGGAAAATGATGGATGTATAATTAACTAAGAGTGAAGACCACCACTCACAGAATTGTTCAGGGAGTAGAGAGTGCAGACCAGAGAGCCGGCCAATTATACATCTCTATCCCATAAATTTCAGAAAAGAGACAGGATCTGGAAAACTGTATGAGCAACCTTTCTCAAAACTCCAGGTACATGCATTGGAATACAATATACTCCAATTCCAGTTCCAGATGCAATTCCCTATCTCACAATCAAAATTCTGCAGTCGTCAATTATTGTTATAACTTCTATATGAGGCCGTGGAAGCATGACTTTGGTATGCATACAGAAGAATTAGTCTGTCCCAAACTGGGTAAGAATGCTCAGTCTCCCTCTTGGATATTGTAACAAAACATCTCTCATGGCCATTGGTAATGCTCTTGGTAAGTTTATTACCCTGGGCTTTGCCAGCCTCTACAACTGTCTGAATCTGCATTAATACTGATTTGTGCAAAGGTCTTCCTGAGAAGCTTGTGCCGGAGTGTGAGGAAGGCAGCTGAACACATTGCTTTCCGCTGCAGGATCTGTATTGAGCAGACACATGACCTCTTCTTGTCCAAAGGTAAATGCTTCTCAGCCAAATAGAGCAGAGGGTTAAAGGACTCTGTCATCATTGTGTGCGAACAATCAAGGAGACTAACTCCAAGAATAAGATGGGTAATGCGCACTTCCTTAGGAGGCTAATATTCTCACTAAAGTGTGCTCTCTAGCCATGAAATAGCAATTATCTCCTAAAATCAAGGAATGAAGCGCTCATCCCCTAAAAAATATGAATTTGCCTAATGGTGGTTTATGAGCCCATGGTTTTGGAAACCCATGGTATTTGCCCATGGTACTACTTATAGGCCGCCACGGGCTAAAAATAGACCTGCTATAAATAGCAGTCCTCCTAAATAGTAGGAAAAATGGAAAAAATGAGTATGTCACTAAGTATGTAGTTGAGCATGTACCCCAACATAAAACCCCAGAAGAAAAAAAGAGTAGATATATCATATTGGGTACAATAACCTACCAAACATGCCAATCAGAAACATTGTTACAATTATCCCCGATTATGAAAACATACTACATAGTATTTTAGCACACATTGCATAGATAATATCATAGTTACCAGATTTTGTTTTACGGCCAGTTCCTGTACAAAAATACAGCCTTGGTATGGATACGGCTGTATTTTCTATTCTGTACCAATACGGTACGGCTTGAAGAAAAACCATCCATCCCTCTTAGAGAATTAAATATCCCTTCCACAAAATTGCACCTCGTCACACATGTTTCAGTGGAACACAAAAAATAAATACCAACAACAAAATATTGCACTCGAATTATCCCATTTTAATGGAATCGTTGGTTGATGCCTGAATGTGAGTGGAATCGTGAGCTGATACCTTGAAAGCACCATCCTTCCTAATAATTAATAAGCATTGTGGCCTTTAAAAAACATACAATGCAGACTATCATCCTGATAATATATGTGTATGTGCATAAAGAAAAGAATCATGGCAAATAAAAATAGACCAAAAAATCAAAGATATGAATCCATACTGAAATTCAAGGTTTCGAGAGAATTTAGCCGCATTGTTATCAGAATCACTAGAGCTGTGTTAGGTGTCAGGCAAGATTAAAAACAAAATATATTATGATATTAAAAATATATTATATTATATTGTTGATATATATTTAAGTGTTAAATGATATAATATATAATAACTGTTTAATATATATCTTCAACATATATATAAGTATTATTAGAAACTTAAGTTATATATATTATATTAGAAACTATTAGTTATTAATGTACCCAGTATTAGTTATTATATTATAAACTAACACTGTTGAGGATTGGGTTAGAAATCCCCTCAAAAAATTAAATAATGTCTCAATAATCTGGAAGGCTGTTATTAATGCATTCCATCTGGCTGGCAACTGGTTGATTTGGCAAATTGGGAAAGGTGATAAAGTGGAAATTGGTCTGGACCCTTGGTTAGGGAGCAAAGATATGCACATACTTCCCTTACAGATGATTCAGGAGCTAAGGAACAAAGGTTATTATAATCTTCAACGGGTTGCAAACTGGGAAAGGACCACAACTTGGCACCAAGAGTGACTATCTATCATGGGAAGAGTTAGGTTTGGGGGCAGAATATGCAGAGGAATGGAAAAGGTACACAGACATCCTGAAAGACTGCAATGTTAGACTCAAAGAAGAAGAGGACCAGTTGATTTGGTCATTGAATCCTAGGGGGGCTTATGTTCCCAAAATAGGCTAAAAAGCACTAGCAGAAGAAGGAAGAGAAGGTCAGCAGCTATGGTGGTGGAAAATCATTTGGAAATTAAAATACCCAACAAAAAACAAGATATTCATGTGGCTGAGTTTACACAATAAGGCTCCCAAGTGAGAAGTTCTTCAGAAAAGGAATTTTATTGGGCCAGGATGGTGTTGTCAATGTCATCTTCCAGAAGAAAATATATATCATATCAATCTGGAATGTCCATATTCCAAGAAGGTTTGGAAAGACGTGAAAAGGATGATAGAGATAAGGAATCTTTGGGAAGGAGGCAGTCTTGAAGAGGCCTTCAGAAACTGGTGTAGCAGAAAGGAGACTTATAAAATCGTAGCACTACCCCTTAACATAGCCTGGGGTGTATGACTTGCCAGAAATCTAAAGCTGTTTGAACTTTGAAGACAAAGAGACATTACCCCTCAAATGTACAGTCCAGGCCATAAATATTTTAAAAGCCTACCCACAGGTGCAGGAAAAATCTATCTCTCATTCTCAATCTGAAGTGACAATAAATGAGGACATTCCATGGGTTTTTTTTGATGGTGCATCACAGGGTGACCCTCCTAAGGGAGGCTCAGGAGGAATTCTATACTTACCTTCAGATCATAGTCTTTCTTTTAAAGTTGGAATTGGTCAGGAAAACAACTGATGGCTCTAAAGCTGGTCTTGAAGCTAGCACAAGAGCTGGGTGTAACCCAACTACAAATTTATGGTGACTCAATGCTGGTTATTCAATGGATGCACAAAGAAATTTGCTGTCAGAAATTTTACATTACATCCATTGTATGATGAAGTTCTCAATCTACTCACATATTTTTCACATACATCTCTGTCTCATATTTACAGGGACAGGAACAGACTTGCAGACGGGCTTTCAAAAGCTGGAGTTGGGCTGGAAAGAGGAACCTGGATCATTACTGAAATCCAGAATGGTCATACAGAAGAATATAATCATGTGACATGAACCATGGACGTAACTCTGGTTTTCTTCAGTTTCTATTTAAGTTTCCTGTATTGGACTTTTCAGATATCAGGATGAATGGTTGCTGTAATATTTTGAATGCCATTTTTGTTTTTTTGAAGAGGGTACAGATGTAACTGTCCAAATACAAACTTCTGTAATTTGTGTGAAGATGGCTTGGATATAGGAATGTCATGAAAGGGGCTTAAAAGCACTCCTGAATGCCATGGGCATCTGACTGTATTTTTGTTATCCTAATAAAAATACAGGTTTTTTTACTCTGAAAATTTAAAAAAAAAAAAAAATATATATATATATATATATATATATTGTCTAGATAACGTCCTCTTCACCATTTCAAGAAAATTCCATTTCTTCAAGTGGAGTCAGATAATAAGATGGGAGAATTCTTATATGACTGGTATGTCGAGATGTATGATATCCTAAGAACCTCTATCTGGATTCATATTTATTTCGAGTGGAAGGAAACAACCAAAGTTTGCATGCTAGTATAAATTTATAATCCTTTCTACGGAAGATCGCACTAATGAGAATTTAGCTGCTCAAGTGGAGGTCATAGATAAAAGTAATATCTTTGTCATGCAAATGGTCCTCCTTGTTAAAAATTACCTCCCAGATTTGATGCAGAAGGCTAAACTTGATGACCCTGGTTTCATGTAAAAATAATGGTTGGACATCACCATCATATGATAAGTTAAATTGTACAGGGATATCAAGGACCGTAGAGATAGAAAGGGGCATTATATCAGTACTAGAGAGACAGTTTTTGGTTAGGGAAATATCCTCGGCTTTCCATCACATGAACATGAATAGGGTTGGGACGAAATGTAGGTTGTAACTTGTGAGAGTCAGCACAGATTATCAGCATATTTGTTAGCGTCTCTAAGGCAGCAGGACATCCTCACCCTGGCAGAGATGTAGCAGCTCATAGACACACTTTCTTATGGCAACAGGGTTGTAAGGATGGGAGATTTCTTGGTTTAGATGGTCCAATAGTGGAAGAGTGGAACCTTCTCATCAAAAATTTGCAAAGAAACTTCATTAGGATGAACATGGATGAAGACTCATTGGTCAACAAATCTTGTAGGCGGAGAATACACAGCCAAGTTAGAATACTCAACTAGTTTTTTGGATGATCCACCAATGGGTACCTGGTGGTGGAAGCCTGTTTGGAAGCTCAAAGCTCCTCCAAAATCCAGATTTTTCTTCTGGCTTGCTTTAGCAAACAAGATTCTCACTTGGGGTGTCCTCCAGAAGAGATCATGAAAAGGTCCCAGCTTCCGCATTCTTTGTAGGAATAATGGAAAATCTGCTCAGCATCTTGTTATAAACTGCCCCTTTACTAAGGAGGTATGAAACGAGCTTATAACTCTAACAGGAGGCAATGGAAAGTGGGAATGAGAATCCCTGGCTATTGGACTTAAACTCTGGATGAAAAACACTTCAGTTGCAGATGATAAGGCCCTTCCTTGTATTGCAGCATGGAGAATCTGGTTAACAAGGAATGTGCCATTATTTTTTAAGGACACTCATTCACCCCTCTTGAAGTTTTCTATAAAATTAGGTATTGTTTATGATGAGATTAATTGGTTCCAAGTCCAAAGCCTGTGAGACGGATTGGGACTTTAGATATACACAAAAAGACACCCTGGGGTTTCTTTGATGGTACATGTCAAGGAAAACCTGGGGTGTGTGGTGCAGGGGGTGCTTTATTTCTTTCTGACTCTCTTTATTTCTCCTTCAAATTGGGTCTTGGGAGAGGCTCAAATAACTGGGCAGAACTGGGAGTCTTGGAAGCCTTGTTAAGAATTGCTATGGAGCAAGGAGAGAACTGTTTACAAGTTTTTAAAGATTCAAAATTGTCAATTGATTGGATAAATGGGAAAACAGAAATGCATAATATCTTCCTCCACCCAGTAATGGAGCAGGTCAATCTTCTCAAGGGCAATTCCAATCAAATATCATTCACTCATATACATATAGGGAGCATAATGATCTGGCACTGGGCAGACAAGCTTTCAAAACTGAGAGTTCATGTTGCTGAAAGTTTCTTGGAGATGACAGTCCACACGGCAAATGGGGATCAGCCCCAAAAGCCTCCAGCTTTTCTTACATAGCCTTGCTTTTCACTGTGGCTCAAAATGATGATAGTACCGGTCTTCTCCTTGCTCTTTATAGTCTGTTCTGGAGGACAGGGTATGTTCTGGTTATCTCATGATCTTTTTTGACCTTTTTTCATTTGATCTTTTAAATAACTTTATTTCAGCATTATAATAGGCTTTTTTGAGTCTTGACATATGTATAAAATAGCATCATGCTATATGGACTGTTGGTTTTGGCCCTTTTCTTAAATCTTTTTTAGAAGAAAGTTATTACATTATATAACTCTATAATATATAATTTTGTATTTCTAAAATTTTAAAAAATTGCATGCTTTTGTATTTGCATACACTCCCATATCAGAGCCCTTCTGGATTGTTTTGATATGTATTTGTTTCATACCAAACCGTATCCGTATTCAAATTTGGTAACTATGGATAATATTTGTCATGGTCTGAATGTGGAACTAGTAGGGGCTTTTCTTGGAGAAACTGTGCCAGGTGGGTGTCAGTTTGGTTGAGAGACATCCATACATCCCCCAAACCATTCAAAGATATCACCCAAACGTCCCAATTTTTGGGGGGAAACATCAAGAGGATGAGAGGTAAGTCACCACATCCTTGGGGACATGTCTTTCTCAATGGGGACTTCTCCTTGCAGTCCCCAAGTTCCTGGAAATGGGGAATACAGGGGAAGCATCCCCCCGGGATAAAGACAGGTTCTCCTGCTACAGTGCTAAATTTTCACCCTTGTACAATACCAACAATGGCAAACACTGTAAATGTTAAAAAATAATATCCACTTATAGAGTGGAATATAAAATGACACGAATCAAACAACACAAATCAGTGTTGTAAAAATCGGCGATAAATCGCAATTTTTTCCCAAAAACGATTTTTATGAAAAAAATCGAGACGATTTTTAAACGATTTTTAGGCGATTTTTAGGCGATTTTTTGGAAAAAAATCGCGGGTCGATGGGTAAAAATCGCCCGACTTGAAAAATAGACAGTCCGCGGGTTTTTAAGGGTCCATGAGGGGTTTTAAAGGTTATATTTGTTCATTGAGCCAAGGAGGAGAGCCAAGCCATTCAACCAGCCAAGGAGGAGTTTGTCATTGGGATTTGTGGATTCGAAGGTCAAATTTGTGGATTTGGCATTGGAATTTTTAGTCCATTTCACAATTTTTGCATTTGGAGGTAAGTAAAAAAATTTGCCCATTATTTCTCATTTTTTTACCATAGATTTTCATAAGTTTTCAATGGCAATGAGTTTTACATCTTCCAAATAGATTTTTGATGGATCAAAAACCATTTTTTTTTCATTCTTATGTGATTTTTTTTCTTGCCATGTATGCCCAAAAACGTTTTTGGGATTTTCTTGCCCTAGGTCAATGT
>ML789442.1:374512-409576 GCA_009831015.1 Picea engelmannii
GTATCACTAGACATCTTATATATCTTATATATCAGTTTTCTTTCCATATTCATGTGGCAATCTGTCTATTTGATGCTATTGTTGCTTTAAATGTTTCAAAAATTAAAAAAAAAAATGAATATTTTTGTATTTTTTTAAGTTTTGCCGATTTTTTGCCGATCTTTTGCCGATTTTTACGAAACGTTGTTTTCTGGACCCCGACGATTTTTTCCCCGAAACGCTTTTTACAACATTGACACAAATACAAATCTTGAGCCAAGGAAAGCAACTCAAAATACCACTAAACCGTTGATCATCATCTTCATCATAGAATATACGAGGCAAAATGTCACCTCCTAGGGCACGACATCACTTTTGGGCGCTAGGGTTTGGTGGTGATGTAGCAACTCATTGACACATGGATGTTTCAAGGAGGAGGTCTTCACCATGAGGAGATTGCCTAGATGCTTGACATGTGGCCTTTGGAGGCCTACCAATGCTTCTCCAACACCAACGACTTCTCCCAAGTGGCAAAACGTCCCCTAAAGGGGAGACATCCATGTAAAATTAGGGTTTATTTGTGCAAAAAGAAAAATCTTAGATGAATTGTTTAATATTATTTTGTTAAAGGGGCAAGATTAGGGTTGTTGACCCCTAATCTTGTGTTTTCCCTAATATTATGTGGACAAACTATTTTGAAGACATTTTGTATAAATAGAGATCATAAGATCTCATTTCATAACGTAACTCTCCCTCTTGTGAGAAGACTTGATCTGAAATTTTCGCTACACTTGGCTTCTTTTGTCTCTTGTGCACTTGTTTATGGCTATCTTGATGAATGGTTGAAGGAGGAGTGAGGCACTAGCCTTGGATAAATGTTTTCTAGCTTTTATGGTGGATTGTCTTAACATCTTTCTTGATTTTGATATGGTCTTTTACTCTTATGCTATCATTGTTTCAAGTCAAGGATTGTTGTGCTAGGAGCTAAGTGGGAAGTAAGAGTATTTACACCCCCACTCTAGTCTCCATCATTTATTGCTCGAAGTTGATTGATGTGGCAAGGGTTTGTTTGAGTAAGTAAGATGATTTACACCCCTCATTCTCAAACCCTAACTAGAGATACTTGCCTTGGGAAGAAAGAGGATTTACACCCACAAGGAAGTAGCATCTCTAGTTCATTTACTCGACTCCATTAACCCAATTTTTAAGGCACTAATTTATTTTTTGCATTGGAGATATAAAATCATTGCCTTGGAAAACGTGAATTTTTGTCTTTTGAAAGATATCTTGCTTGAAGTTGGTTTGCCACATTGAGAGGACTCTCCCTCTAATAGGGTGTCCCCTCTCTCCCACTACTTTTCTTGTTGTTACAAAACCTAACCTATAAACATTAGAGCTGATCTAACCTAGATAAACTACTAACCATAACTCCTAAAATAACCCTAGACTAGCTCCTAACTTTTGCACACTAACCCTACTGACTAGGGCGCATCTTTTGGGCTAGTTGTTGGCATCTTTTGATGGTGTATAAGTGACTAAAAGCTACAGCCATAAGGCTGCAATTTTCTGCAGAAAGTACATGCTATAACAGCTTGCATTATTCAGCCTCAAAGTGCCACATTTCAGTCATACGTGATTGCCTAATTCATTGATAATATCATTGGTTAATCTTATGCTTTTATATGCTGATTTAGATGTCTTATATCCTGATATAAACTGTTGTGCACTGCTGCAAACTAGGGACAGCAAACTTAACTTGCTGATCCATACTAACATATATCATTGCAAGTTGGATTTTCTTGTGTCTCAGGCAGGTACAATTATCTGGAGAGGTACTACACCATTGGGGCAACAATCCCTTGACTTACAAGGCATCTCTTTCCAAATCTCATTCCACTTAGACTTGACTTCTAGAGGTTTCACTTCCATATCCATTCATCTACATCTCATTCCCCCTAGGGTTATCAGGATCGCCTCCCTAGAGTGACCTAGTCACCCTTGAAGTGCGGGACCTACATCAAGGTGGCATCGGGTGTAGGATTCCCAAGTTGTAGCACTTGTTTTTGTGGTTGGGTCGGGCTTTGCCCACCCTACAACTTGTGCTATAACACTACCAAGAGGCCATGTTTCTGCTGCGCCACTCTGATTTTATGGAGGAAGTCATGATTGTCTTTGACTTTGACTTTGACCAGTATTTTGACTTTGACCAATCAAACGTTGACTTTGACCCAAAAATTCAACTTTGATGTTTTTTATGGCTGAGGGCACCAGGAGATGTGTTGAGTTAGGGCACACCAGGATATCCAAGAATTATGCCAAACGCATCACTTAAAATGCCCGAACAATCAAGTTAGGGTTTGTTGTTGCTGCAAGATCAAAAACCCTAGTTGCAATTGCAATTGTGCTACAACGAGCTTGACAGAGAGCTGTGGATCTACCTTCAAGTGGTTAGACTGTTCCGAAGGTGGTGTGGGCCCATAACTTGTTAGAATATTGTGGTTGTTTCACCATAGACAATGCTACACCATTGTCACCCAACCATATGCACAAAGCTACCCTCAAGCACCTTAACCTTTGCTAGATAGAATGATTATGGGAAGCCACACTAGAACCAACAGATAAACCAAGAGAGCGCACCTTCTCCAAGGTAGCGCATAAGTAAGAGTACCAAAAGGCTGAGCACAAGTGTGTTACACCACTGCAGTTGTTGTTGCTCCTCTTCCAGACTTGCGCACTACTTTTGTTGCTACTGACTTCTAAGATATGTGCACCAACTAAGTGAGTGTGTGTTTTTCCAAATGAGCTAAAGCACCTTCTATTTATACTAATTTGGCCAGGTGAACATGTGCCTCTTCAAGCAAGGACAACCTCTCCTTTTCTGCATATAATACTTCAATATTATTTATTCTGTTGAGTTGACTTGTCTTCCAAGGTTTTCACACATATGTTTAGGTTTTCTCTTGCTTCCGGAATATTTTATTCTAGTCAAAGGCTTATCCATGGAGGTTAATACCTCTCGCAGCTACCAAAACATCAACAGAGTGTTGAATGTAAACCACTTGTTCATCCCAAGTCTTGGGATATGTGTTGTTATATCCTATCAACAATTGAACCAATGTTTTATATACAACTCCAGTCTGTCCAATAGAGTCAAGATGAAAACAGTAGAATGCCTCAGCTTCGTATCCATACTTTCCCATAGCGTTGTTTGAAACTTGTCAAAAAATCTAGTCCCTCTTAGGTGGCAAACCTTTAGGTTCTAGGAACACTTCCTTGTAGGACTCTATCAATCATTCGAATTGCTTCTTTTACTTGGTTTCACATCCCTCCAAGGAAGTTGATCTCCATCTTACCTTATCCTTGTTGCTTCTCCTCTAAAAAACAACAATGCAAATTGTTTGTACTGATTAGTACTCCTAGCCTAGTGTACACTTATCAATGAAAACTTTGATTTGCTCTTATGTGCATGGATAGCATAAGACTTCCCGTCCTTCACAACTCTGTTTGTTAGCCCTTCTTTTAGAAATAACATCCATAATATATAGATAAGGACTCCCCAAAATTACTCCAAAAACATCCAATGGAATTACATTTGCTTCTACCTTATCAATGAAGTTTGCACTAATAACAAATCTGAACTTACATTGTTTTGTGACTCAATTCTATATCTTGTCTGACCCATCCCAATGGTGTTGAGGTGAACACAACAAGCCCTTTGCATGTTGAAATGAATTTCCTAAAGTGTCGAGCTACTCACATGAAACTTCTTACCTATATCACACTAGTAGGGGTAGACCACCTACTAATGCCTTCAATCTTTGGTTGGATCAACCTTTGACTCTCCTCCGAGAATTACATGTCCACAATACACCAAGAACTCTTTTCCAAACTCGCACTTCTATAAATTAGCAATCAACTACTCTTTCTGAAGTGTGTCCAATGCTTGTTTCAGTTGCGAGATGTGCTCTTTCCATGTAGCCCTAAAGAACAGTACATCATCCAAATATACAATTACAAAAGATCTATAAATGGGTGTACCACATCATTCATCAAACGCATGTGTTAAATAAACCAAAAGGCATCACTAACCATTCATACAAACCATGCCTTGTTTTGAATGTTGTCTTCCAAGTGCCTTCTTCTTTGACTCTCACTTGACAATAACCGGATGAAGTCCATCATAGTGAAGAACTTACCATGTTGCAGTTGTTCCAAGTCATCAATCCTTGGAAAAGAATACCTACTCTTGATGTCACTTATTCGAAGCTCTATAGTCAATGCACATCCTTCAACTTCTTTCCTCCGTAGGCACTATGATGATGGGTGACACACGAGGTGATTTACTAGGCTTTGTGACTCCCTACTCCAACAACTGTTGCAATTGTTTCTTCACGTCCTCTGACTCTAAAATGGATTGTCTATATAGCCTAGTGTTAGGTAATGGAGACTCTAGCAACAATTGAATCTCATGTTCAACTTCTGTGTTAAGCAGCAAACCTTTGCGTTCTTGGAACACTTCCTTGTAGGAACCTATCAATTGTTCCAACTACTACCTCTGCTTGGTTTCACATCTCTCCAACAATGCACCAATCTCCATCTACCTTCTTGCTATGTCTCTTCTTTCAAAAGCAGCAATACAAATTTCTTGTTTCTACTAGTCAACCTCCTACCCTAGTGTGCACTTATCAATGAGAGCTTTGATTTGCCCTTATGTGCATGAGCTTTGATTTACCCTTATGTGCATGGACAATACAAGGCTTCCCATCCTTCACAAGTTTGTTTTGGTTAGCCCTTCTTTTAAAGATAGCATCCCTAATATAGAGATAAGGACTCCCCAAAATTACTCCACAAAAATCCAATGGGATTACATTTGCTTCTACCACATCAATGACACTTGCACTAATAGAAAATCTAAACCCGCACTGCTTTGTGACTCTCAATTACATATCTTGTCTCACCCATCTTGATGGGTGTGGATAGCATAACATCCCTAATATAGAGACGAGGGCTCACCAAAATTACTCCACAAAAATCCAATGGGATTACATTTTGCTTCTACCTCATCAATGACACTTGCACTAATAGCAAATTTGAACCTAAACTGCTTTGTGACTCTCAATTCCATATATTGTCTCACCCATCCTAATGGGTATGGATGAGGTTGATCATGCACCTCTAATCCAAGCTTCTCAACTAACTCGGCTGAAATCAAATTTGAATGTGATCAAGGTTAAATAAGCAGTCTACCTTAGTTTGCTTTAGTTGAATCATAGAGAAAGACTTTAGTCATATCTCTTTCCTCCACTGCACTAATACTACTCAAATCTACCTCTCTTTGAACTAAAGTACACGTCACCTTAACTTCCATGTTTGAATTATTTTCCATTGTATGATCTCACTCTACAACCAGCAAAGTCTTCTTCTTGTGTTGTTTGGAGTCTGGACCAATTGGGTGTCAACTCAAGCTATAGTTTCCAACAACTCTCCTATGTGTGGCTATCAACATTACAGTGCTTACAATGCTTATTAGGGTTTTGGATGTCAATTGCAACAGCAACTATGTTCTTGCCTTTACCTTTCCCCTTCTTTCCACCTTTTGGATGTTCTTGCATCTTTCTATGTTTTGCCCCACTAAACTATTGTTTCATCTAATCTCCTTCAAGGTTTTGTGCATGCGCACAAGCCTCATCAATGGTCTTAGATTTGAAAAACATCACTCATCTCCTTAGGTCATTGTGCAAAGCTCCCAAGTACTTGATAATTAGTTCATGACTTTTAATAGATATCCCGAATTGAATTGCTCTCTTTTTCAACTCAGTTGTGAATTCCTACACTGATTGTCATTATCTCTATCTGGAGTAAATCCATCATATATTTTGCTCCTACTCATAACCGATAAGATAGAATTGTGACTTAATCATGTCCTTAAACACTTCCCGATCTGTCACCGATGGTTCATTGCCTAGTCTTCTAGGCAATGGCATCATTTTCCCACCACGTCAAAGCATGACCTTCTAACATCAAATGAGTAAAAGAGATTATTTGTGCTCCACTAACCTCATGCACACTAAAATAAACTTCTAGATGTTGCAACCATTGATTCAACTTCAAGGCATCTATCTCATCTACATATGACTTGATGTAAATCTTTGCCTCTACTTTGAATGGTGCTCAAGTCTTGTTGCATTCCCTTGTCTCCTCTGGTTTCTCCATCTTAGGTACTTTCTCATCTCTAGTTTCTTTGTTTGAACTACAGTTGGACTCTTGAAGCTTCGTTTTCTTCTTTTTCTTCTATTATACCAAACTAGCAACCAAGTCAGTGACAGCAAGGTTCATATCAGTTATTCCCCAAGCCATCTACTAGTTCTCCAATTGGGTTATCCTATGTTGGGTCTCATTGGTCTTAGTTTCATCACCTATGGTATGGTCTTGATTTGGTTTTCTTCCTCGTCTAGTACCATGTTTAGGGTTCAAAGGAACAAACTCTCCACCTTATTGTAGCATTCTCAATCTAGTCAGTTTTTACAAGCAACTCCCCCCACTAAGGTTAATCCACAAATCAACAAAAATGGACACTAAAAAGAGAATGTCTTGTGAAGATTATTAAGGCTACTACCCACCATGTCAATTGTTGAGGAACTAACTAAAACTTCAAACATATATTGGTTGAATTTAATGAGGTCATCATTTTATATTCTATCCATACAAAAAGGAAAATAAAGGTTATCATTGGATAAAATCTAGAATGATGATCACCACCCAAAGAAAAAGAAAGGAATATACTTACAATGTCAAATAATTGATTCCAATATACCACCCCTCAAAACATATAATGTCCTCGAGTGATTGGGAAGCAAGTGGAAAGTTGTAATAAAAATGGAAAAAACAAACTCCCATGCTCCTAAAGAGAGAAATGATCATTTTCTCACTACCATAATAACAATGAAAGAATAGAAGAGAGCAAATAAAAGGATGGAATTAAAATGGTTAAATGAGGCAAAGAACCTTCAAGGCTTTAAGCAAAAGTGATAAAGAAGAAAATACTAAATTTTAAAACAAACAAAACACCAAAACTTACATATCTCAAAGACCCCACTTGAAGGTATAACTACCAAGATATAAACCAAGATCTCCTTATGGAACAATCAAAAACTCCCTCAACAAAAACTCTAAAAGTCTAAATCAATGAGGCACCAAACTCAACCTAAGCATGGCCTTATCCATAGGATCCCAACGATGAAAAATAGTTGTTCACAAAACACCCTTAAACCCATTACAAAAGATAATTTTCTTGTTAGATGCACACATCCTACCATGGATCAAGAAATAAATATAAAAATGAACAATTTCTCAAATATACAGTAGAAATAACCATTATTGAAAAATACAGTAGAAATAACCCTTTTTGAAAATGGCTCTTTGGTAAAAAAATTCTCCAAAACCATTAGTGAAAACCATAGCAAGACCAAAACTAGTGTAAGATAATTATATCCTTCCCCATGGTTGACCATTTTAACTATTTTCACTAGAGGTCAAGATAAATAACTAGCCATTATTGATATTGTTAATCTTTATAATATTAAAATGGAGGCATTGTTGGAGAGCAAATGGTTATAGTTAATTAACACAAACCAAAAAGGGGTGTTATTATACATATGCTATTAGAAAATAGTTTATCCATCACCTTAGCCACAATGATAAGTGGGCCAAAAATAGGAAAAGTTATGGATAAGGACCCAACAATACCATATCATTAGAGTTAACCCACTCTTATTCAAAATTGAAATACTATTATGTATCTACAATTTCACCATGAGGTTCCCTCAGGAGCCTTGATTTCATAGGTCATCTACAATGTCACCATGAAGTTCCCTCAGGAGCCTTGATTTCATAGGGCATCTACAATGTCACCATGAAGTTCCCTCAGGAGCCTTGATTTAATAGGGCAGCTCATGGTGGATCCCAAGAAAAAGAACAACATTCATGAGAAAATGCCTACAAGAGGCAAATATGAATTTAAGAAAACCTTCTCCAATTTTATAAATGAATAAAGTATATGATTGCTACCAGCCTAGATCCATCTTAACTCCAGATCGAACAACATTCATGAGAAAATGCCTACAAGAGGCAAATATGAATATTAAGAAAACCTTCTCCAATTTTATAAGATGAATAAAGTATATGATTGCTACCAGCCTAGATCCATTTGAACTCCAGATCTATCAAGCACTAAGAGGGATCAAATCCCTTGAGCTGCAAATCTTTCCTCATGATTTGAACTCTAAAAAAGAGTTTGCACCTTGAGGGATTTGATCCCTCTTGATGCTTGATAAATCCAGAGTTAAGATAGATCTAGGCTAGTATTTGGATAGTAGATAAATAGATAAATGTGTGTATGTGTGTGTATAGATTTGTTTTTTCCAAGTGTAATGCAGCGGATATGTAATTTGAATTTCTTTTAGTTATTATTATTTAATTTTTTTGGTTGTCGCATACATAAATTCTAAGTCACCTAGTTCGAATTCGAACTCAGGTTTGACTACCTTGAAGTTCGACAAAAAATTGACAATGAAAAATTTCGTAATAAAATTCGCCATTAAACTCGACATACTATAAAATTTAAAAATATGTCCATCTGAAAACGCGTCGATCTGAGCACTGCGAGACTGGACCCTTGTGCTTGGAGAAAACACACGGAGGAAATGCAAGGAAACCCTGGCCGCACAATCGAGTGTAAAAGTAAAACCCTAACTGCACAATGGAGTGTAGAAGTAAAACCCCGGTCACGACTGGGTGCAGTGTCGAGTGGAGGCACGGAGGAAGCTGGAGATTGGAATAGCGTTGGGCGGAGTCGCCAAGGAAGCTGGTGATTGGAAGAGTCAAGCAGACTCGCAAAGCAGGAGGAGTATGCTACTATGCAGTTGCATAAAAGTTAAAACCGCGAGGAGCAGGCGAAACGAGCTTGTAGAGTTTAATTTTTTTCCTTTGCCAAATTTTCAGAGTCGAATTTGAACGAATCTATGGATTTTTTTCGCCTTGAGGTTCGAGTTTGAGCTCAAGTTCGGGTTTTACTTGAGATTCACCGAATCTGGGGCGAATTAATTAAAATCGCCTTCAGATTTGGCGAATTTCGAATTTCAAGGCAAAGAGTGCGGTGACTTTGCATAAGATTACATGACATCTCCCCCATACTAGGTTGTAGAGTGCCTCTTGACGCAACAAGAAGGCAAGATGTTCTAGCATGCCAACAACAATATTAATGTCAAGAATTGTGATTCATGAAGAAAAAAAGCACAAGGAAAGCATTAACCAAGACACCTATAGCAAAGTACATTGAAACATCAATAATCATCTCATTTAAATGAGGAAGACAACGGTTTTGCGCATATTTAGAAGTGCATGAGGAAGATGATCATATTGGCCATAATCTTAGAGGTGCAAGGCAAGATGGGGAAGAAGAGAAACTATAGTGGCATGCTCTGTGACGATTTCTATTTCCATGAACCTTGTAAGATTATTTACTTAATAGGTAATGCATTTATATTCCCATAACTCACATTTAAAAGGAATTCAATAGACTATTTAACCCCAACTCTAGGAGAGAAGATCAAGCAACAATTTTAAGTTTTAAACTTACTAAGAAAGCTCAAAGGCAAATATCAATAATAATGGAAGAATATGGATGTGCACATGTAATTTCTTTTAGTTATTATTATTTATTTATTTTGGTTATCACATACATACATTACATGACAACATCTCCCCCATACTAGGTTGTAGAGTGCCTCTTGACGCAACAATAAGAGGCAATATGTTCCAGCATGACAACAACAATATTAATGTCAAGAATTGTGATACATGAAAAAAAGGCACAAGGAAAGCATTAGCCAAGACACCTATAGAAAAGTACAATGAAACATCAATAATCACCTCATTTAAATGAAATAGTGGCATGCTCTGTGACAACTTCTATTTCCATGAACCGTGTATGATTAATAATTATTCACTCAATAAGTAATACATTTATATTCCCATAAGTCACATTTAAAAGAAATTCAATGGACTATTTATCCCTAACTCTAGGAGAGAAGATCACACAACAATTTTAAGTTGTAAACTTACTAAGAAAGCTCGAAGGCAAATATCAACAATAATAGAAGAATATGGATGTGGGCCAAAGATTGATGGATTTATCTCCTTCCAACATGATTACAATAGCAACGTATAGAAATATAAGAAAAACAAAGATCATTATGATGGCAATTACTAAAGTGTAATTCATTACTACATCCTCCTACTTGGCAGAAAGCATGCCCATACACAACCTGCAGCAAGAATAAACATGATTTCAAATGAAGTAGATGAGATTGTATTTGGTTGATTTGACTTCACTCACTGCCCAACCAACAACATAACCAAAAATGAACAATGCCCTGAGACCTCTGTTGCACGAAACTCCTAAACTGCTCACATACCAGTACTGGAAACTCGGAAACACTTTGAAACTTCTCAGAAACGTCCAAGTGCCCATGAGGTGCATGGGACTCATAAGAAATCTAAAAAGCTTTAATCTAAGGAAAATGAGAACAAATTAACCTTTAATTCATTTCTAGACCTACCTACAAATTAGCTTATTATTCTCACTTTCTTGCAAGATAATGTGTTATTTATATATATTGTGTTTCCCCCCATGTACCCATTTTGTAGGGGTCACATTTCCAAGCATTCCCGTTTCCAAAACTAGTACATGTTTCCACGTTTCGTGCAACTTAGCCTGAGACAATAATCAAAGTCTACAATCCATGACAAAATGGCCAGGGTTAAGCTCTTGTACTCTTTGTGGAAGTAATGAAGAAACAATCCAGCACATCTTGATAGATTGTCCCTTCTCAAAAGAAGTGTGGAAAAGTAAGCTTTGTCTCTATCTGGAGGCAAAGAGAAATGGGAGGATGCAATTTTGATTGAAGGACTCAAGCATTGGATGGATGACAGGGCTGCATACAGCCATAGCATCTGCATTTTGGCACAAAAATGACAAAAATACATTAAAAAACCTAAAATAATACCTAGAAGCAAGCATTCTGGTCTATTAGCACAGAAGATATGCTTATTAATATCAACGTCATAATCTTGACACACCCTCTTGCTATCTGTCTAGTTGTTTAATTTTCTCTTACAAATTTGCAAAGGTGGTCAATTTAAGTTTGGAAAAAATTGTATGTATCACGATCCTAAAAGTTTAAAGGTCATTTGTTCACCATCTGATTGCCTTATGCATCTAAGAACATATACTTTGTCCTGTCTATGGATGAGACAAATGGCATTTTCCTTGTCCCATGATCCTAATCTTCCCTGGGAAATCAGTAATACAAGTTGTGTCGGTCCTAATTTCTAATACTGGGCATGTCATGCCTACAGAAAAAGGTAGATCTCCTCCTTTTAGTTCCTTTCCATTCCCAAAAATACATATCCATGTGCTACCTTTGCATCGTTGAGAACAATCCTGATAAGTATAGTCAGAAAACATTATTTAAAAAGAAATGATCAGTGATAAGCAATGCCTTGTAAGCTGAACCTTTTATGTCTCGTGGTTTTTTTTGTGTATATATATCTTTATTTCATATATTTTCCATTTCCCAAACATATCATATCCTGCCTTCACTGAAAAGTTCCCATATCCGTCCCCCCATATACATATACATTTCAGTGCATCTTAGACATTAACAAATTTTAGAATGCCACAAATTAGCTCTTTTGATAAAATAATAGCTCTGCTTTATCATCACTAAGGAAACTTAATTTAAATCCCCCCACTTTAAATCTGCAAATGCACATCTTTAGATCATAATTGATAATATCCCATATCTGTCCCCCCACTTTAAATCTGCAAATGCACATCTTTAGATCATAATTGATAATATCCCATATCTGTCCCCCCATCTCCATATCCATTTCAGTGCATCTTAGACATTAATAAATTTTAGAATGCCAAATTATCTCTTTTGATAAAATGACAGCTCTGCTTTATCATCACTAAGGAAACTTAATTTAAATCTGTAAATGCACATCTTTAGATTGTAATTGACAATATCATATGCGAGAGATACCTTAGAATCGCTTTCCGGACTCTCCAAAATTCTTTCTGCCCAATTGCTGCTATAACATTATTTGGAGTGATCTCGAAGATATGGACTGAGTCTACCATTGATGAATCAGAGTTGTGGTCAGATGGATCACCCTTTCCAACCTCCATAGGTCCTGAATCAACTACCATACTCCGATGGTCATTGCATGGCTTAGATTTACACTGATCTCTTATGCTTTGTGTTTTTTGGCTTTCATCACGCCTTTGAATACCATCCATTACATTTTGTAGGTCTCTAGATTGTAGGTCTCTAGACAGATTCTCCCTTGTATATTGCAATTCAACACACGCCAAACTAGATTTGAGGGGTTCATGTATACCATGACTCTGCCTGACACCCTGGCACTCTCCTCCAGAAGAGAAATGATCAACATCTTTTGAATCTACAATATTGTCTGATGAGCTGCTGTCTTTACTTTGATAATTATCATCATCATCCACTCTAGACTCGTCTTCAGCTCCTTCATTTGGACACCTTGGTAAACACAGTCTGTCCTCAACACAATATGCATCACCATGAATGGGCCGACTTCTGTCCCTACATAAACCAGCTTCTCTCTCTCTAGATCCCATCCTATCACTTGGCAATATAGCACTTCGACTGCACTGAACTGTAGATTTCAACACATTGTCCTCCTGCAGTGGAATAGTTCTCAAGCCCTCAGAAGCACAACCTATCACAGGATTGCTAATTCTTTGCCCACTTTTATGCACATGTAAACCTCCCACCGTAGCACTGCCCATTACATTATTGCTGCTCAATCTATGAGATAATTGCAGTGATGAATCTTCGACTTCAATGCCAGCTGTTGAGAAGGGGTTTGGATTACGATGAGATTTTGAAACCCTTGGGTTACTGTAAGTTGCTGTTCCAGATAAATGTTCTCTGCTTTTGGCTAGAGCACACTTTGTTGACTTGTCAGACTCTGTTGCAGTGCTATTAGTGCGAGATATCAATTTCTGTCCCAAAAACTGGCCTGGAAAATTTACAGTTGCATAAGCATTTGGAGAAACATAATATGGAGTATACATAAACCTCCCATCAGACGAAGCCTGCAAGCCAAATTCTTTTATCAGTCCAAAGTTTTCCCACTTTGATGCATGCATACTAACTATATAACTGTGCGATAATATAGTTCTTATGGAAACAGGGCCTATACTATGAACAAATTAAAATTGCAAACATCAGTGGATATCACATGCATTCCGCAGCAACTACTGCCCAATATTCTTCTGAATTATTGTGTACATCACTCGTCCTCAAGCAAGTGAAAATATGTAAGACATCTTTGAAGACAAAATCGATTAACTTGGCCCCATGGTTTGAGATCAAGAAAGTGAGATCTCCACCCTTTGTCTTTGTTTCAAGTTTGCAGTTCTAGTTTTTGTAGTGAGGAGAATATTGGCCTGGGTAAACCAGAACCCAAGTTTTGTGATTAGTTTCATGCCCTAAATGTGTGAAGCAAGAAGTTCAGATCTGGACAAAAAAGCAAAGCCTTTTATCTAAAGTAGGAAGGGGTAAGGATGGAATACATTAAAAAGGTGGGATATAGAAATGGTCTCATTAGTTCAACACAGTGAAGACGGATTTACAATGACAGTTGGCATGGTACTTGGCTCTCGCCAACCATTTTTGTAATATTTTGTACTATTAAAACAAACCCTTTTCTCACACACACACACACATATAAAATGTTTCCAGCTTCAAATCTTGGTATAGCCTTACATTCAAAATTTGCTTAACCATCTAGTATCAAGAGAGGGGAACATGCCTTTTGTCATTATAATTAATTACTGTACTGTCCTTTCTTGCAATGTCCAGCTATCAATCTCTCACTCATTGGGTGAAAAGGCCTATAATGGCTCAAACCCAGAACAGCAACACCATTAATGCTGAAGGTTCTGCAGAGAATGATGCCGAAGAGACTGAGAAAGTTTGTCCCAAAAATCTACCATGAGGTTACAATTTTGAAACTAGAGATGAAAACCCCATTGTACTCAACGCGTCTAAATATAATAATATCGGTGAAAGTTTACGCAATATGCACTGCTTGGTTATTTCATCACTAAGGTTCCATATTTTAACCCAAGGCCTAGCAAATGTATCTGTGCCCAGGTTAACCCTTCTAAAGCCTAAAGGAATACATAGTTATTTAAATTGATAATAGGAGTTTGCTCATAGAGTGTAAAGATGCAGTCCATGCTCTAATAATCCTTCCTGAAACCAACTTGCCCCATGGCCTTAAAATCCTATCTCTCAAGCCAATCAGAAACTGCATGTCAATAGTTATTGCATACAATTTGGCAAATGTGTGTTCAATCATGATGGTCCCTATAGTTATTTGGGCCAGATACATCCCCAAATTTATGGAAGTAGCAATGGGGTGCACCTAGGGTTCCATGCGATACTTAAAAATTCAAATTAGAGTCCCGCTAAGTTGGTAGCTTTGCTAGTGTAGAGATTCTAGACGGCCCTTCTAATAAGGCTAGTGATGAACAAGTGAAAGGAGGGAGAGGAGAAGAGACAATAGTGGGAAGTTGTCCTGGGATGCCATAGAGGGAAGAGCCATGAGTTGACTAGGTGATGGGATTAACATCAAAAGGAGGTTGCTTCCAAGGTAGAAGGGTGCCCCAAAAGGCCTTGGGCAAGGTGCAAAGGGTGGAAAGAAGCTCTCTTCTTCTAACCAACAAGACTCTATAGTGTAAAAGAATGGAGTGTATAAGAACTTCAAGATCTCCATGGAAAAATCTAAAGTTTTAAGGGAGATATTGGCAATTGTGGAATTGATGGTCATCAAGACCACTTCAAAGCTTACCTTGATACATGAAAACAATGTGATAAAATAAGCTAACTTTATTAATGTCCAACGAATGGCCACAATAGTAGGTCAATGGGAGCCTAGTGGGTTAGCTCAATCAATTTAAACCAACTAGTCATGTAGAGGTCTTATGTTCAAGTCCAATAGAATCGCTTTGGGTAGTACATGTTGTACTCTGGTGGCATTTAACCCAAGTGCCATTCATAGAATGTGAGGAAGCACCTAAAGGGTTTCTCCAAGGACATTTTCCATGGGAATAAAAAATAGTAGGTCAATGGGGCTCAAAAGTACAACCAATGCAAGTACATAGTGGAAGTGCAAGAGCTACTACTACCACTAATTTGCAAAAGTGAAAAATAACTTAATATAAATACGATAGTAATAAAAAATAATATAGATAGAAAACCTGAGTGAAACATAATATGTTGACAACAAAACAAAACAAAAAGAGCCACCAATCTCCAGTTGAATAAAGATAGAACAAAATGGGAGAAGAAAGAAGACGACTCCCCAACACAGTCATCGATCACATAAAAGGGGTCAATACACTATTTGATAATCTCTTACACAAATAAACCTAGACAAAGCGGATAGGGATGTGTGATCTTGTGCCAAAGTTGACCATATGTCGCAACTCTCCTAACACTTGAGGTCGTCATAAGAATCTAGTGATAAAGCACCAAGTACTCAAGAAGAGGAAGGGGCAAGTAGTCGATCTATCTTATCCCATGAGCATTGCCTCCTCGAGACCCTTGTTGGAGTCCGACTATTAGTTGCGGGTCTAAAAGAAGTGCAAGGTCTCACAACTTGGAAGTCGATTTCGCATGGGAATCTACACATCGCTTGGAATCTTCTATCGCCAAGATCAAGGGAAAGAACATAACGATCATCCTCAAAAGGTTTGTCTAGGGTGGGACCCCATAAAATATTTCTTCATCCCAGTGCTACCCTCAAGAAAAGAGCTATACACCTCTATAGATATTTTTGTAGCATCGGGCAAGTATTCTCACATTGGCCTTGGTGTCGAGCATGTGGGAATCTTTGTTGGCACTCACATTGCATTTTTGTTTTGTGAAAACCCCTTATATATTGAGTTGGGGCTTCACAACCACATGGAGGAATAAACAATTCTAATTTAATGTTGAGTTTAGAAGGGATTCCTAAACTCACTCATTAGACTCCTATAAAAGGAGAGGCAATGTGAGGAGACACCACACATCTCATTGAGACATTATGGAGTTGGCATAAGTGGGTGAGCACTTGTGCCAACGAGATTCGGGTGGCAATTTTAGCAAAGGAAATTCTTCACTTTGGCAAATTTGGCCTAGGGTTTCTGGCGTAGGGTTTTTTTGTTTTTTTCTCTTTCTCATTTTTTTCAACGAGGAGGTCGCACGTGTGAGGCTACACGTGGGAGGAAGAGCAAAAAAGGCCGCATGTGTGGAGTTGTGCAGTCCACACATGCGGGCCGTAATAAACAAGCATATTTTATTCCATTTGGTATTATAGACATTTTCTTGGCTAAGTTGTGGGTTAATCCCCCAAATCATACCCACATTAAGCTACCCTCAATTGATACCGCATTCACTAGCACTCTTTTGTACATCAATATGTACTCTAATGCAATTCCAACATTTTGTACTGCTATCGACATCCTTGCAATTCCATACACACAGATTTCTTCTTCCACCGTACATTGTAGCCACCACCCTTGCAACTCTGTCAGTTCTCAATTAATTCCATATAACTACAATTCCAAATTAGTTATGTACATTATCATTCAAATTCGTATATATCGCAGCATATCAACCACTGTAATCTGCAATTCCATATGTTATCAATTTGTAGTATATAGTTGTCATACCAATTGTCGGCAACAACTATACAATCTATTGTCAACCATATTCAATAGTTGCATGCATAGTTAATTAGAGGAGCTAGTTTCGTAGTTAAGCAAGGCTCTCATACATGGATTCCCAATCTCAACAAAGGGCACAAATCTCTAGGAGGATGAATGCTTGCATTCCTCAATTCATCTCCAATAGAGGTGCACTTTACTTGGCTCATCTATAAATGCATGAAAGGTGCATTAGGGTTAGGGGTTAATACCCCTTCGGTGAAGGCATCATTATGCATGTGTCCAAATTCATCGTACCTGCTCTTCTTCCTAATGTAACAAGCACCATCATCATAATAATAATTAGGTTAATGAAAGGTCAAAGGCCACACAGCCCTTCACATTGTGACTAGTCAATGCGTATTATTACACCATCACGACTCATTGTAACCACATTAATTTATATCAATCAATCATCATTCAATATTGTATTGCATACTTGTAGAAATACTCTGTCAATTTCATAATAAATAGGAATTGTTTATTATGTTTGGTATCAGAGCCAAATTCTTGGCCAAGTTGTGGGTTAATCTCCTAAATCATACCAACATGATGCTACCCTCAATTGTTGCTTCATACACTAGGACTCTTTTGTACATCAATTTATACTCATCCGCCATTCCAACATTCCATATTATTGTCGTCATCCCTGCAATTCCGCAAACACGGGTTTCTTCTTCCATCGTCTGTTGTAGCCACCACCCTCAGACTCTATATGCTCTCAATTAATTCCATACAGTAGTAGTTCCAAGTTAACTCCATTCATTATCATTCAAAAACTATACATATCCCATACTAGCTGCTGCAATATGCAATATTGTACATTGTCATTTGTCATACTTAGCCATTGTACCAACTACCACCAATCATCAACAATCTGTTGTGAACCATTGTACAAACTGCTCCCACCTGCAATCCTGTCGTACAATCTACTTTGAACCGTTGTATGAACTACTACCACCTACAATGCCACCGTACTTTTTTTAATTGCCACGTGAATTTCCCTCTCGTTCATATGAGCCACCAACACAATCGTCAACATTTTTTTGAAGATCAACTCCTAAAACTTTGTGCCCCCCTTTTAATTTTTACTTTGAAAAATTATAAAAAATATTACCTTTTCATAAATAAATTAAATAATTAAACTTTATATAGATTGTATATAAAGTTAAGGTTAAAAATTAGGTCATGCAAGGAAGAAGGCCACTACCCAAATAGTTAGTGATAGAAACCTATTAGAGGGTCATCGTTATGAATATGAAGCCAATAACACCACCTAAATTACAGATAAGATTGAGAAGTTGCAAAAAGTATTAGGGAACAAAATGGACAAGTTAATAGAAGATTTTGAAAGATGATGGCTATAGTTAATAAAGAAGGGAATTGTGGCCACGGTAAGAGATAGATTTCAGCATAGTGATGTGAAGACAAGCTACACTATTTGAAAATAATGGATGAAAAAGAAGTAAAAATATCAAACCCAAGAAACAAAATCACTATTGGGTGCAATTCAAAATTCAAGAAGAACAAAGCATTAAATTAATGACTGTAGAGAAGGGACCAATCAACTAATTGAAAGACAAGATGAGTAAACGTTAGAACCCTTAATTTACAAAAATCCACCATTAAGGTTAAATCCGTCCTCCACAAATCATGAAAGAAAACAAAAGGTAGAACGAGTCAACCCAATAAAATTAAAATCGAAATACCTATGATTGATGATGATGAAGCAATGCCAAAAGTGCATCAATTTCATGCACCCAACAAATAAGAAAGAAAAGAATGTCCCAAAAAGAAACCATTTCTCAAAACAAACAAACACAATATCACCACCTAAAAAAGTATATTTCACATTATTTAAGGAAGGTTGATGAGACCCAAGACCCAAGAAAAGAGGAAAGAAAACCTACAGTTCCACATGCAACCATGACAGTGAAATCACAACCTAAGACCCTGAAGCTCAAAGGAATCATAAAAGGTAGAAATGTAACGATACTTGTAGATTCCAAAAATACTCATAATTATATAGACATCAACTTCGCTAAGCAACTAAACCTTTTTCTTTACCCACCAAGAACCTCACAGATACAACCATTGATGGACAGAAGGTCAAGGGAGTAGGAAGGTGTCATAAAATCCTTGTTCAAATACAAGAATAGGAACTACAAATAGGATGATATGATGTACCACCGCTTACGAGATGGATACGGTCCTAGGCACTTAATGGTTGATTCAGTGGGGCATATATGCCACTGTTGTATATCTCGACGATAAATCGGAAATATCAGATATATCGTCGATATTTTGAGGGGGGCGATATTTTCCTAGGAAAATATCGCGATATATCTGATATTTTGAACATGTCGCGACACATTCATTAACTCACGAGATATTGGAAAAATGTCGCGAGTCGAAGGAAAATTGTCGACATGTTGGGTAAAAGAGCGGAAAAAGTGCGCGTGAAGGGGTTTTAGAGGCCGCAGGTAGCCTTTTTCACTAATTTTTTCATTTCTAAGGTGTGAGAGAGCTAGAGAGGTGTGAGGTAAGTCATTGTACATCTATCCAAGGAGGAGAAAGCCAAGGATCTTGTTGCCATTAGCGCCAGCGGAGAGATCAAGATTTCCAAGTATGATCCAAAACATTTTTCTTTCATTTGTTTGAAGTTTGAACTTGAAGTTTTGAACTTTGTTTTTTTAATTTTTAGAGCTAGGCTAGGGTTTGCAATGTGCCTCTTCTTGTTGTTTTTGAATGGAAGATTCAATCATTCTAATTCATCTAGCTCTCATAATTTAACCTTTGCATTATCATGTGTTTATTTTGGTTTTTTTTTTGTGCCATAGATTTAATATTTTCATCTAAACAAAATGCCGAAGGCATTGGATCCAATGTGGGTGTATGGTGAACCAGTAGAACTTCCCAATAGACAAATATCGACATGCAATCTTTGCGACAAAAAAATTTATGGAGGAATTAGCCGCTTGAAATACCACCTTGCCAAAATCCCTGGGTTTGATGTGGATAGTTGTATAAAAAGTAACCCAGAAATTATGTGTATTGCAAACCAATCACTCATTGATATGGCTAATAAGAGGGAGGCGACCGAGGCTCGCAAAAAAGAACTTGAACTTGCAAATAGAAACACTGGAACAAGTGCCTCTGAGGGGGGACCAGTACCACAATCCCACTCCTCAGCCACAGGGCCCTCAACTTTTGTAGTTCGCTCATCAGCCTAACCTTTCTTTGTGTCAAGGTCAACACCTGGGGGGCAACCTTCTATTCAATCATTGATTAAAAGAAAAGAGACTGAAAAGGTCGGCAATCTTGTGGCCAAATGTTTTCTTTGGAGTGATATACCTTTTAACATTGCCAATAACCCCTTCTACCAGTCCATGTTTGAAGCTGCTGCAATTGTTGGCCTGGGGTATAGGGGCCCTTCCTATCAGGATTTGAGAGGGCATCTCCTTCAAGGGGAAAAGGCCGACTGCACAGAACGATTAGCTCAGCTCATGAAAACATGGAAGACCACCGGATGCACCGTGATGTCGAATGGGTGGACTGATGGGAAGGGCAAGTCAATTCTAAACTTCTTGGTTAATTGTCCCAAGCGGACAATGTTTATCAAAAGTGTTGATGCAAGGGCATATACAAAAGATGCACAATTATTAGGAGAGTTGTCGGATGGCTTTATCCGAGAGATAGGCCCGCAGTATCTTGTCCAAGTCATCACGGACAACGCTGCTAATTATGTTGTTGCTGGGAGGATGCTTATGGAGAGGTATCCATCCTTGTACTAGAGTCCTTGCGTCGCCCATTGCATTGATTTGATGCTAGAGGACATGGGAAAACTTCCTTGGATCAAGGAAATCATTGATTCAGCTCAGAGTGTGACAAAATATATATATATATATATATATATAATCACACATTTGTTCTTTCACTCATGAGACAATTCACAAAGAACAGAGAGTTGGTGCGTCCCGCGATCACACGTTTCGCCACCAACTTCATTTCTCTTCAGTCGCTCCTCAATAGTATGTTGGAGTTACATAGAATGTTTCTTTCTAGTGAGTGGGTTGCTTGTGTCTATAGCACCAAACAAGATGGGCAAGCCATAGCCCAACTTGTGGAACAGACCAGAGATTCTGGAGTGGAGTAGGGGAGGTATGTACCATTAGTGAACCTTTGGTAAAGGTTCTTCGATTGGTTGATGATGAGAAGCCCGCAATGGGCTACTTGTATGAGGCCATGGATAGGGCCAAGGAAGCTATCTACCGGTACTATGAGAACAAGGGGGAGGAAGGACTCACCAAGAGAGCTCAGATATGGGATGTGATTGATGAGCGATGGAATAACACTCTCCATCGTCCCATTCATGCAACAGGGCTCTACCTCAACCCTACATTCGCTTATGCTTGTGGATTTAATTTTGATGGTGAGGTTATTGATGGTTTCCTCCAGTGTGTTCAGAGGATGGTGTTGACTCCAGCTGAACGCTCAGAGATTTCTAGACAGAATGAGATATATAGGATGGCATCCGAGATGTTGGGCTATGATATGGCTATCCAAGATAGGACCACAAGGATGCCAGGTAAGCTTCAATTTCAAATTTTGTTTATTCCTTTCTATGTATTATATATGACATTTATTACTTGATGGAAATCCGAAATATAATTTGTTGTCTTCCTTTCATTTATTCATTGTAGATGTCTGGTGGAAACACTATGGTGGAAAGCTCCCAGATCTGCAAAAACTTGTCGTTCAAGTGCTTAGTCAAACTTGCAGTTCTTCAGGGTGTGAGCGCAATTGGAGTGTCTTTGAAAAGATACACTCCAAGAAGTGCAACAGGTTAGAAATGTTAAAAAATGCAACAATCAAAATTTAAATTGTTTATATTTTTTTAATTTTAATTTTTACAATTTAGTATTTATTATTTACCATCATTAACTATAGCTCTCAATGTTCATACAAGTTAGGTACCCAGCGCCTTAATGACTTGGTATATGTTTACTACAATCTAAGGTTGTGGGTGAAGCAACTTGACAAAGAACCTGACATAGAGCCCATTTCATTGGATAACATTGACACCACCAGTCAGTGGAGGGTGAAGATTCAAGAGCCTGAGATGGAGGAGGCACCCGAGTGGTTGGAGGAGCATGCAGATGATTGGAGGAAGGAGGGGACAATAGAGGAGGAGGAGGACGACGATGTTCCACTTCCAATGGATACAGAGGTTGAGGAGGAGATTGGACTTCTAGTGGATCCAATGCCACCAGCACCTCCACGGAGAGCCATACCTGGAGTTGGACTTAGGTCTGTTGGGACTGGGAGGAGGTAACACACTTTTCCTTCCACCTCATCCCCATCACTTACCACCTCAGATGGAACATCTAGAACAGCTGGAGCTTCCACTCCAAGCTCATCCCGAGTACCTCCACGACCACCTACTGCTTCCAGAGGAAAAGTGGTGCCCTTTACCAATAAAAGGGCTAGAGCGGCACAGCCTAGAGGGAATCAATGATTTGGATTCCTATGATCTATCATTTTCATTTTATCATGTACTATTTAGTATCTAAATACCTCATGATGATTCATCTCATGAGATACATTTATTTTGATCATTTGATGTGATTTTGTATCTCTATCATCCTATCAGGAACATGTTTCAGAATTTTCAGTTTAGTAACGATATGTGACCACTTGACATTTTATGAATCTTATTTATTGGTTGTATTTTCATATTTATGTAGCAATGTGTTTATTTGATGTTGTTGTTGCCTTGCATGTTTAAAAAATTGAAAAAAATAAGTGTTTTTGTATTTTTTTGAGGTCTTGCGACATTTTCCAAGATATTTCGATATTTTCCGCCAATGTCACCGAGAAGTTACATTCCGAACCCTCGCCGATACTTTCCCCGAGACGACATATACAGCATGGAATTCAACTAGCTAGGACAACATTCTAAATTATATGGGGTTGAAAGTTCCACTCTCAATAAAGGTGAACTCCAACCAATGAAAAAGGGTAAGAAAAATAGATGAACATATAACAGCGAAAGCATGTTATCAAGGAGCATCAAGGTTTCATGTTCAACAAACAAGTCAAAAGAATTCAGAATATGATGCACACACTACAAAAGAATCTCGCCAACACTCAAACCAGGGACCAAGTCAAACCACTACAACCAGATTAAGACAATGAACCAAGAAAAGATGCTCAACTACAAAGAATTCTGTTTACTTTGCTTTGAAGACAAAGCATTCTTTAAGGGGGTGGCAATGTAACAAACATCATCATCATCATAGCAATAATAATAATAAGGTTAATGAAAGATCAAAGACTACACATCCCTTCACCTCATGACTAGTCAATGTATATTTAGACACCATCACAAGGCTCATTGTAACCACATCAATTCATATCAATCAATCATGTTTGCAGAAATACTCTGTCAACCTTGTAATAAACAGGAACTGTTTATTCCACCTAATATATAAAGGAGAAGGCATAGTAGAAGCAGTTGGTAAATGGTAGAGTTTGAAGCTTTCAGTGTATTTCCTGTTATTAAGAGAAATAAACAGAGTTTCAGGTCTGTGCTTGCTGCTACTTTCTTCAGTGGAATGTGTTTCAGTATATAGTAGATTTCGGATTGCAGTTCTGATGGAGATTCCAGTTTTCTGTTTTCCTAAGTAGGTGGGCTTAAATCAGAATAGGTTTAAACGTGCAGTTTTGAAGTAAATTTCATAGGTTAAAAAAATAATTTTTTGCACTCTTTGTTATTCTGAAATCCCAAGGCAGATGGTTGTTTTGTAAATTTTGTAAGTATATGAAGGCAAGAGAGGTCAGTAATCATGCATACCACTGGACTGCAGTGGTTGTAGGAATCCGTAGTTTCTGAAAACTATTGTTTGGTTCAGTTTGAATTAACTGCGGAAGATCAGTTTATAGCTACGAATGTAGCAAGCATATATATTACTTCGAAATGAATAAAATCAGTTTCAGTTGAAAATAGCTAATTAGATGGAATATCCATAATGCCCAAATACTATATGAGCGGATACATGTGGTAGAGATAATATCAAGCCTAGTCGCCGCCACCACGCAGTCGAGACCTCCACTTGCGATGGCGTCCTTTGTCACTCGTTTAGTGCCAGCTGCTTATTCCATAAGAATGGGAGTTTGCCTTAGCATTGCCAACAACAGTAACTTCCGGTGCTGCAACAAATATTTAGCCAAAAAATCTTCGGAGCAAAATAAATTCAAATATAGTCCAAACTTACCCCCTTCTTGCTGCCTATCACTGGAGATGAATTATAATATGTAATCTTTTGCAGAAAAATCTTACAATATATTTTTCAAAAATGATCAGAACGTACTTCAAGAACTGCAGAATTTAGTTAAAAAAAAATAAACGCATGCTTAATAGAAGCGTTAAAAAGAAATTTAGCGAAAAGAACCTTTAAAAGAAGGCTATAATTGCATGCAGTGTAAAAACAACCTTAAACGAGGCCTTTAAATGAACAGACGATACGAATATGCCTTTGAACTCTGAAAACACCTCTATATCTATGACAAGAGTCACTAAATACTGCATCTTTACATTAAAAAAAACACAGAAATAATCTTTTAAATTATTATATGCATCTTAAAAAATTTAATTAATAATAATAATCAACAAAACGGAAGCGAAATCTTAAATTTCTTTGAAAATTAAAACAGTATAAACTCCTACTTTACATATATCGCCGAAAACACTTTTCTTTGAAGCAGTTTTGTTTCGAGATGATGTTACAGTTTAAACTCAGATGTATAATTTTTGTTTTATTTTAGGTGGGGGATGAATAGAGTGTGCCCTAAACCGCTGGTTAATATAAGCATACCGGCTGATTAAGTAATGGACTTGGGTTTTGCCGGGCAGCACTGTGGGACGGCTGAACAAAACGGTGAGACGGTATCGTAAACTGCTCATACAAGGCCATTTTATTCCTGGGAGGAGCTCGTGGCCCGGATGTTTTCGTTTCCTTCAGGTTCAGACGAGGGAACAAAAGCCCGCTTTCCGTACCCGCTTTGTCTATTCCGTTCTTGCCATCGTCGCCCTTAACATCCTTCGCAACTTTCATCGTTGCCGGTACAGTTAAACCCAGCCTTCGTAAAAAGGATAAGGCCTCTGTTTCCCGCTAGTACTGCAAAGTCGACGGATAGAATCGACCAAATAATATGCAAAACGCTACAAAAATGAAGAAAAATCAACGCATTCTCGAGGAAAGAGACAAAAGTCAACTGATGGAATCCTTCAGAGAATAAAAATCACTTAATTCCACGGCTATTCCATTTAGATTACACGAATTTCTTCCCATTGAAATCGAAATCCGTCCACGCGCACAGTCCTAGAGGAAATTCCAACGCACGGTTAAAGCAGCTTAGCTTCCAATGCTGTTTCTGTAAATGTAACGCGATTTTCTTCATATTGCAGCCGAAACCAGACCCCGAGCACGAAATTTCGCGTCCCACGCTGCGTTGCTGGAAGAACGGTCAAATTTCCACGGCAAGGGCCGAACCCAAGCTCGTTCGAATTGCGACGAAGCGCAGAACACGCAATTTCACCTCCAGCTGCTCTACGGCAGTGGAGGATCAAAGAATGGAGAAATCTATAGGGCAGCGGCCGAAACAGGACCCAACCGAATCGCAGAGAGACGCAGAACACGAAGCCGATGCTGTCCGGGGAGGTCTGCGGGTGCAATCGCAGGGAGAATCGATCGAATCAGGCGCGCAAACCCTAGCGGGAACCTAGAAACCCCTGTTTCAGCCAGATATTTTGTCAAAAATTGTGATGATGATGATGGGTATCATGAGAGCATGGTATGGCATTCATTCGATTGTATGCCACCATTATCATCCCGATCCTTGACACGTGTCCCACCGAGACCCTAACTTTACATCTGGACGCGACGCGTGTCCCTTCGGTTCCCTTCGTCCAATGCTTTTTGCGCGAGAGATCGATCAGATACGAATTGTGATCCGGGTGTTCTACGCCGTTGGATGGAGATCGTACAGGCGAGAAGAGAAGATATTTTTTATGGCGAGGATTCTTCCGCTTTTCGCTTTTAAGCAATTTAGTAATGGGGTCCGACAAAAAAGTGCTCACTTGTTACCCTCTCGTCTCGGTAGGGAAGTCATGAGGCGGTGGAGCGGGGCATGGCGGTGGCAAATGGCAAAGTCGAGCGATATCTACCCGGATCCTACCGAATTGTGCATCTCATATTTGGGGTTTCAAATTTATATAGTCTTCTCTCCAATGGGCATTTTCTTTTATGTTTGTTTCTTCTTTTCCCTTTTTGTGTTTATTGTTATTCATTTTATAGGAATTCGAGAGGGAGAGGATGGCTCTCGCAATTGGGAGTGGGTCACTATGATTCAAAGGCTTCAATCTATTGAAATAAAATGAAATAATGGTTAAGGATGTTGAAATATTGGTTAGAGATGCGATTGTATTATGTTGTCTTATAGGTTAAGAGGTTAGTTAGGGATGTGATCAATGTTATGTTGAAGAGTTGCAGTGAAGTTAGTCATAATGTTGGGTTTAATGGTTAAGAATATGTGTTTCTTTCTTGTAGGTCATAAATTCAAATCCAGAGGGGAGTAGGGTATGTATACCTCTGTAGACTTTAACAATCAAATCACTACGTGGAGGGGGTCCCTTGTCCCACAAACAAGGGGGTCTCATACACCAATTTGGTATTTGACTTGGTCGTGACCTTAAAAATAGATTAGTAGTAGTAGTAGTAGTAGTAGTAACAATGGATGGTGTAACATTATAAACAATGATTTCACAAACAAAAGTGACTTAACAATGAGGATGTGGAAGTCGCACAAAAGGGTTGGACCCATTGGTGAGGAATGATTGGTTTTCACTATTAACCATGGTTTACTCCTATGAACATTGTTTCCTCTCTTTCGAGTGAGAGGTAGCAATGGAACGTTAGGTTTGCATTGCACTACCTATGCATGCATAAGTGGATCAAAGCCCATCCCATGTGTTCCTTGAGCTCGACGACTTTGAAATCCTAAAAGGGTTAGACATAGTGGTGAGATTAGGGAGTTTTTCACCATTGACCAAGGTTCAATTTATATGAGCGTTGTTTTGACCCCTTAAAGTCGGTATGGAGGGGCTTGAGGTGTTCGTTGTGAGGTTTTCGTTGCTCTTCTCGTGCCATACATATTGACAACCCTTCTCTATGTTCTCCTTAAGGTCAATGATTTTGAAATCCCTTCATTTGTTCCCCTTAATGCCAATGATTTTTAAAGCTTAAACGAGTCGGATCCAATGGGGAAGAATAGGAAGTTTTTCACCATTAACCAAAGTTCAGTGCCCATGAGCACTACTTTGACCTCTTAAGGAAGTCATGATAGCATTCAGAGTGGATCTAAGTCCACCCCATGTTCTCCTTAAGGTTAGCCATTTTGAAAGTCCAAAGGAGTTGGATCCAATGGTGAAGAACAAGGAGATTTCAACCATTGACTAAGGTTCAATTATCATTAACATTGTTTTGACCCATTAAAGAGCCATGGATGCATTCATAGGTTGCGGTTGAACATATGAGGCTTGCATTACACTACCTACGCACACAAGTAGATCAACGCCCACCCTTATGTTATCCTCAAGGTCAACTATTGTAAATCATAAGGTGATGGTTCAGGGAAGAATTTACCTCCAATAACCCAAGTTCAATTCACATTCAACGTCTAAAATGTGTTTACACTATCTAAATATCCCTTGAACAACACGTCTCAGAAATGTCGTGCCCACTTGACCAAAAATAAATAATATTAATATATAAAAAAACAAAAACAAAAAGAAAACAAATCCAAAAAAATATTCACCTTAAAAAAGTAATTGATACACATCCGAGAAAATCCAAAAAAGTTTCTCCATAACAAAAGGGCGGTTGGGGACCAACAACTCTTAAGTGGAAAGGCTTCATCCCAAAATCAAAGATCAACTAAGTCCATGATCGATAGAAACATGCTAATGAAAAGCTCTCTCTAAATATTTTTCGAAGTACAAGGGTGTAGAATTTAGTTATTATATCAAAGTTATAGATTAGTGCGACAACCTCGGTGCTAGATGCATGTACAATGGTCATTTGAAGCAAACGACAATTCACTACAATCGTAAGCTTATTTTTCAACCTAATTTGCATCCTATCCACCACACCAAGAAAACCATAATTTTACCCTAAATTATGTGTTGAAATTCCTTCATCCTATTATATTTTTTTATCTAACTTTTTTCATCTTTACTTCTAGATTTAATATGGAAATTTTGAAGGAAAAAAAAAAAATGCATGGCCCATGTATTTTGACCTAGTTTTCATCATCTTTTTCATATTAAAATTTATTTTATCTTAAATATAGGTTAAAAAATGAAAGGATATTTTGACATGAATTTTGTTAAATAATATTAATAATTTTTTACATGATTAAAAAAATAAATCATAAAAATGTTTTTATAAACAAAACTATATTTGAAATTGTTGTTGAAAGACAAATTGAAATTTTACTTAAAAATTCAAATTAGTATTAGTGTAGATTCATCTTAAAACCGGAAGTATGAGAGAGGTTCAATTTCTTAAATTATAATATTTTTTTATTTTTAATTGAGGTTAATGCCTCATCACACTAACCTCTCAATCTATCAAAATAATATTATTTTAACTAGAAAATGTTGTCAAAATTTAAAAGAATTATGTATTAACTTATTACAATATTAAGGTTAAAAATAGTTGAGTGGGTTGACACAAGAGGTTGAGTGATTTAAGCTTCACATAGAAGGTCTTGAGGTCAATCCCCCAAGTTGGTTGTCTCTATTACATGCCTCACTCAATGTCCCTACTAGGTAAAGTGCCATACTCAATGTCGACGAGTTTACACTAGGTAGCATCAACAAAATTAGAAAGGAATTTTTTTTAAAGAGAAATTCATAACCTGTGATTTCCTTGTCGACAACATGCATTAGGCAAATGGTTCAATTGTTTAATTTATCTCTTGACGTTAAATATTTACTCTTTATTTAGTGAGATGTTTATTATTATTATTTTCACAAATTGTTTATTTTGTATTGTAATATTAATGTTCTAAATTCTATATAATATAAGATTTACTCAATCAAATTTTTGAGAAATTACAATAAATTTTCAAGAACAAATAAACTTATAAGAAATTATAATTTGTCATGAACAAATAAACTTATAAGAAATTATAATTTGTCATGAACAAATAAACTTATAAGAAATTATATTTTTTCATGAACAAATAAACTTTGAAGAAATTAGAATGATTATAATTTCAAAGGAAAAAGTAAAGGTAAATAGAATATCTAATCATCCAAGAGTAAGAGGTTGCATTGCTTTTGGTTGTTTGACTACAACTCAGCTAAGGGTAGATCCATAAGGGAACAAATGAATACCTTACATTGGGGTCAGTCCAACATAACCCTAGGGATGTCTATCAGTAGAGTATCTTTATCAAGCATTGACCAGTTTTTTGTTGCATCTTTTGGAATCTAGAGGTGAAAGATGTTTGGCTAGAGAACTAATGAGAGGTTATATGATTTTGGTATTTTCACTAACTCTGCCAAGGTGGTCATCTCCAGATGACATCACTCAATTAATTTACACGACTTCAAAGAAGAAGAACAAGAGATTAGAATACAACATAAACATTATAATTATCAATTAAAAAATATATGTCATAAATAATATTATGCATATCATAAAAATGAGAGACAAAATGATAGAGAGAGAGAGAGGTGTTAAGTGGACAAACCCACCCCTTTTTTCGCAAAAATCTTCTCCAAATTGGGCAAGCATTTTGTCATAAATCATAATTCCACTATATTGGTGGGAACTTAGACCTTGGAACTTTGTCCTTCGGGGTTTTGGCCTATTTTAAGATGACCCAAATCACTGGAATTTCAAAAAAAATAGTGGATTAAAGTGAAACTTTGTCTTGCAAGAAAAGTTGAGATTGTTCACTTATTAACTCACTCTTATATGCAATTGTACGAGTATGTTAATGTCACAGATCAAACAAGTCAACAACATCATGAATGACAGACATCAATAATGTCACAAGTATCACAATAAACAAATTGGGCCCATGTCCATGATCAAGTTCACTAATATTAAGACATTGTAGGGAGAGCAAGTTGAAGAGGTACAACATGTACATGCATAGATATAAATGCACAGTAATTAAAAAATTAAGAAATATATCTCAAATGTTGAATGTTCTGTTACAATGCTTTATAAGTCCATTTCACAATGTGTGTGTGTGTAGTTTAACATCCATTGGATCTCATGCATTCACCATTTAGTGAATCTTCTTAATACATCCTTAATCGTTTTTCCACATTTTTTTCAATGAAGTGGGAAGTAAGCAAGCTAGCACTCTTTATAAAATTTCTCTCAAATTGAATTATTGTGTTACACTATAGTTGCATCTTCACTCTCAATCTCAACCTCATATATTGATATACATGTTGCAACACAACAAAGATGCATCTTCACCCATGCAACATTATACCATGCATTATTTAATACAAATTTACAACATCATTAAATTATTGATAAACATAACATTTTTCTTCCAATTTATGCTCTTGTAGCTTAGTGTCTACATTTGACTCTCCATGGCGGTGCTAGCTAGGGTTTAACCCTAGCCATGTGCTCTTACAACGTTGGTTTGTGCTCTCTCGCGGTGGCGACCATATCGGCTTTCTAGGTTCACTGGCAGTGTCTCTTGTGACGATTGTGTCTTCTCTCCTAAGCAGCTCTGCCTCCTTTTTGAATGTAGATCATGTGCCTTTGATAAGTCTATCTTTACCACCATTGCCCCAATATTCCTAGTTCTAATGGACCGAAGACCTTCTTGAGCCACTCTAATTGCCTCATGAATCTCCCTACCTTAAAGAAAACCATACCATTCAATAAAAGTGGACTTAGAAAGCAATCTTTTCACTCTTCTTGTTATGACCTATGCAATAATTTTATATATGCAATTACATAGGGAGGTAGGTCTATATTCCTTAAAAGAAATAAGATTGTTTGATTTTGGGATGAGAGTAATGGATGTTCCATTAAAAGGATCCATGATCCTCTTAGAGGATCTAGATTCCTCTATCACCTTCAATGAATCCCCTTATAGAAAATCCAAGAAACCTATAAAGAACTCCACTATCCATCCATCAAGGCTAATGTTTCTATCCTTTTGAAAGCTACGTAGAACAACATTCAATTCTTCCTTGGATACTTCTTCCATTAAGTATGTGTTTTCTTCTCCATTTACAAAACTAAAAAAATATGAACACATTTTAATAACTTCAATAATCGTGGCCCTACCTCCATCTTTATAGATACCTTAACATCCCCAATTTTAATCCCCGTAAATTGTAATGTAATTATGCAAATGTGATTTAAGTTGGTGAGCCAGTATGTATGGGTTGGAGAGCCTACAATGATCAAGATGGCCAAGGGCGGAGCTATGTAAATTGGAAATTGGAAATTAATTAAAAATAAATCGTTGTCTATTATATGAGAAAGACGGTAATGATGGGGAGCTATTATTCCACAAGAGAGGGGGCTAAAGGGGGGTCCAAGGGGTTCCACATGCCTAATAATCCAAACCATTTCAGATTAATGTTTATCTCCTTAGAATGATCACATGACGCATTGAATACATGTAAGAGTGGTTGGTGGGAAAATTCATCTCACTAATTTATGACAACATGGGCCGAGTACAAGTTTGGGACAGTTTTTACAAGTGGGTTTTCGGGACAGTTTTTACAAGTTTATTTTTGGACAACAAGGGAGAGCTTGGTGCAGAAAGAGCACCAACCATGTTATGTATGAAAAAAACCATGAGAGGGTTGGGTGTTATGCCAAGAATCGGGATATATGCATGGAAGTGATATTTCTTGTTGAGAAAATTGCTCAAGAGCCTTGAGAAGGCTATTGTGGGCACTCTTGGAACAACTGAGAATTCATGAAGTCCCCAATTGAGATATTTCCTAGCCAACTATACACTGGAGTCCTAGAGGGAATTGGGATAGCATGAGGAACTACATGGTAGAAGAGGGAATCTCATTCCTTGGGTTGTGTAGGTTGAGGGGAAAGAGAGTTGGTGGATTTGAATTGTTGTTGGGGTTAGAACTTGGGTTTTGGGATGTTGTGTGTGGATACTGGACAACCAAGAGAGCTAGACCTCCTTGTGGACTCATAGCCCCAGCTCGGGGGTGGCTTGTTGTTGAGAGTAATGGAACAACAAGCCTATGGTGGGAGGAACGTCCTTCATACGCAACCAATTGGTTCTCCCATGAAAAGATAAGTGTTATGTTCTATTTTGTTATGATAATTTCACTGTGTAATTGATTGTATGTGAATATTGTGTTTGCTTTGGTAGATGCATTCATGTTTTTCAGATGCATGAGAAATTTTGGGTCTCCTGCCCTTTGTTAATTTTATTTGTATCAAGGCATATTAATATGGGTTTAGCAAGTTGGATTCATTACAAGTGGTATCAGGATTTAGGTTGTTGCATTGGGCCTGCATGAGTCTACCATAGAGCAAAAAAGCTTCAATTGGTGTGGTTTTGGGTGCAAATCGATTTTGTCGAGCGTGAGAAAATTTGGGTTGAACCCCAAATTTTCACTTTGATAGTTGGGTTAGTTGAAGAGGGGGTCGAATTTGGCCCAAGGAGTCGAAATCCCTGTCTTTTGTTTTGGTATTGAGGTCATCTATTGCAGGGGTCAATTTGACCATTAAGTGGTCAAAATCGGTCAGGAGAACCAAGTTTGTGGGTTTCGTGATAGTCACGAGCTTGAAAAACTCTAAAAAAAATCAAAAAAGTTACTAAGGAAAAAGACTTTCTACAATGATATGGTGTTTATTGCCAAGAGAAAAGATTTTGGGGTGCGAGAAGAAGAAGGAAGGAGGATTCCTTATTGCACGGAAAACAATTTTTTGTGGTTGGTACATGGAGTATTGGGGAAGAAAAATATTTTTCGTCAATAATACAGTGCATATCGCCCAACAATAATATTTTTGGTGCGAAACATCAACCAAGAAAAATATTTTAGAGGGAGATATATCACGAAGAAAATAAATTTTTTGCACGATATGCCACTGAGAAAATATTTTTTTTTAGCAGCAAAGGAAGAAGAAAGAACTTAGAAAAAATTTGAGGAAAAAAGTGGAAAATGATGTAAAAATTGGGAAAATTCGGTGACAAAGTGTATATCGGCGAAGAAAAATATTTGTGTGGCCGATACAGAGAGTATCAATGAAGACAAATATTTTTGGGCGCAAAACGTCGCCCTAGAAAAAGATTTTTGAGAGTGTTACATCGCCGAAAGAAAAGATTTTTCAACGCGGTAGAAGAAGAAAGAAGACAAAGACTTGGAAAAAATGGGAAAAGGGGCATTTATCATCCAAAAAATATTTTTTTGGCTTGAAACATTGGTCAAAAAGATAAATTTTTGGAGCGAGACATTGCCCAAAAATAAAATAAAATCGGGTGAAAAGACGAAGGGAAAATAATTTTTTGGCCTGATATGTTAGCCAAAAGATAAATTTTTGGCCCGAAATGTCGATGAGAAAAACAATACATCTCGTCGGTAAAGGAAAGAGCCTTGGCGAGAAAAATAATAATTCTCACCAATAAAGGGAGGAGTATCAATGACAAAGAAAATAATTCTTGTCGACAAAGAAAAATAAATTTGGCGATATAGAGGAGGATGTCGATCGAGAAAAACAAATATTGGAGTGATATGTTGACTGAGAAAAAAATAAATTTGGAGGGATATTTTGGCCAAGAAAAATATTTTTGGAGTGATATATCGGTTGAGAAAAATATATTGTGGGAGTAAAGTATCGGCTGAAAAATAAATTATCAGCGCGATAAAGGAGAATAGAAGTGAAGAAGAGAGAAAGAAAGGAGAAGAAAGAAAATAAGAGAAAGAAAAAGAGAAGAAAAAAGAGGAGACAGAAAGGGAAGGAGAAAGATGGACAATGATAAAAAGAAGTCTAGAGCCAAAAACTTGTTTTGGCCATAACATGAGCATTTCAACTCAGAATCAGATAAAATTTAAAGGGTATGTTCGCAGTGGTGAAAGCTACAAAAGTGTCAATGAGGTTCATTGACCAATTTTGGTTCAATTTCCTAAAAAACACAAATTAGTGGTTTTTGAAGATCAAGGTGGTGCTCAGTGACTAGGACCCAAATTGAGAATATTTTTTCCTGATTTGCTTTCACTTAGAGATAGAAACTTACCTTTGTCTCCCATCATATATTTGGAGCATCCACTGTCTATATACCAAGGGTTCATTTTTCTTTGAGCTGATAACACTAATCCACACTTGTCACTTTCTTTCTTCTTCCAAACCTTGACATTTTCAAGGGGAATTCAAATCTGGTTCATAGTTCCTTAATCGACAGTCAACATATTTATGTCCATAGTTATGACAAATGTAGCATTCAATCTCATTGTTCAATAGGTCAAAATTATTGTTCCAGCATTGTCTACTCATTGACTGTTGATTATTTCTTCACCTCCTTAGTTGCATGTCTCTAGACTTAATTTGGCAATTTGCAATCTGTGAAGGTTTGTTACTTGGTTGCATCATTCTTTGTTGTGGCAAGTATTTATTCCTTTGAAATCTTAATTGCTCATGTCTAAGTCTTAAGGAACAATTTACAGCTTTGTGACCAAAGTTAGAACAGTAGAAACAATAGCCATAAAAAAATTCTTTGTACCTGGAAAATGGTTGTCTTCTTTGAGCAAATCGATTTCTTCCATGCCGATGACGTCTTTCAGCAGGGAGCGCATTATTTCTTTGTTCTACAGATTCAATCCTGGCACCTTTTTCTTTACTCATCCTGGGCGGTTGATTGTCTTCCTTTGTTTCTGCAGGTTTGTTGTTGTCATTGGTTGTAGATTTGACAAACTTGATGGGTTCTTCGTTTCTTGGCTTATCACTACTTGATCCCTCTTCGTAACCCAAACCAGTTTTCAGCTTCAGATTCCTTTGGTGATTCAAAATGGTGGCTAATCCTTCTGAGGCTTTGATACTTGACAGATTCTGATTATACAAGGCTTGAAACTTCTCCATCTCTTTCCTAGTTTTCACTACTTCTTGTTCTAAGGCTTCACATCTTGCCTTCTTTTCTGATAA
>ML789442.1:410176-469071 GCA_009831015.1 Picea engelmannii
AAGGCAAAGTTTGTTCCATTGAACAGAGGGGCCTTATTGGTTGAATTTCCTTCATGGCTTGACATGTTTAAGCTCTAGGATCTACCCTTAGATAAAAGGGGTCGGCTCTGATACCAATTGTTGGACAACTGAGAGGGGGGGGGAGTGAATCAGTTGTTATTGGGCTTAAACAATTATGCTTATTTTAAACTCTTTACACAACATTTAATGATAGTCATAGTAATGCAGGGAAGTAAGAAATAGAACATTCAGCATCAGTCACACATATGAGATACACAGAGACAGATATTTCCCGAGGAAACCCATACAGGGTAAAAACCTCTTCTTCTTTATATGATAAGTAATCTTTACATTCTTTACATTATCATACATATGAGCACCAACTCATAATGAGGCTACGACCTCTGTTTTGCAAGCTGCTACTTACTGAGAGCACCAACTCTCTGGATTCTCTAGCACCAACTAGAAGGAAGCACCAACTCCCTGGTTTCTCTAGCACCAACTCCCCGGTTTCTCTAGCACCAACTCTCTGGTTTCTCTAGCACCAACTAGAAGGAAGCTACAACTCCCTGTGTTCAAGCACCCACTTGAACCTCTGAGGACAACAATCCTCCCCAACACCTCCCTACCACCCTGAAATATAAATCTTTGCTATTAAGACTTATTACAATGATATAAAGTTCTTCAATGGCTTACCAGTCTCATCATTGTTCTACTACACTACGTTGCTCTGTCTGCATCAGTGTCTTCTGCACACTCCTTGTGTTTTTTGTTCTTTTGTCTTTTATGCTCTCTGCGCCATGTCCCTTCGATGCACCATTCCCCTTCTGTGCATTTCTGCTGCTGCTCTTTGCCTCCTGCTTCACACCTCAATCACACCCAACCGCAACAACACCGATCTCTTCTTTTCTATGCATTCTTATCGTCTATGTGCTCCTTATGCATGCAATATGCACCAAGCTGCTCATGTCGAGTACTCTACCTGATCATCATTGCAGCTCTTCAAATTTTCTGGTGGTTCAACCCACGCGTCCAGCATCACTGGGTGTTATGCTGAGATTTCTCAACCTCTCTAGTAGTCGAGACTCTTCATCTTCTCTATCATAGTCAAGGTAATCCTCTCTATTGCAGTTACAGGCTTCAACGCCCATCCATATGTCAATCGCCTCTAAGAATAGTCTTCAATCATTGGAAGATGCCTCGAGCCTCTTCATCTTCTCTGGCAATCATGTTGAGGCCTCTTCAAGTCCTCTAGCAGAAACCATCAGTCGTTTCTAGCAGTTACACTGTGAAGTGCAACAGTAGCCCTCCGATCATATTCAAGTTCACCTGCACCATTGGATGGAGTTCGTAGGGTCTTGCGTTTAATTCGTCGTTTCGCATTTTGAAATTTCGGGATTCCTGTGGTTAAGGTTTCTTTACGCTTCACGTACTGATCCCCGAAACTTCGAAATTGAGCTTGGTTGCACTAGCTCCTTCCTCCATCTTCCGCCGATGTGACCAATGGTTGTGACCACAGGCTGAGCCAAAATGTTTTTCGCATTTTGGCATTTCGGCAATCCTCTTGTGAGGCATCTCGACTCTCCAAGTCGCGATCTCCGAAACTCCGAAAAAGGAGCTTAGTTGGACTAGCTTCGATCATTTCATCATTTCGTGATTTCGCATGTCGCGAATTCCTGTTGCGAGGCATCTCGCCTCTCCAAGTCGTGATCTCCGATATATCCTCCATGTCGCAATTTCGCATTTCAGCTTTTCGCGATTTCGCATATCGCGAGTTCGAGAGGTTAGGGAACCCCGTTCCTCGACTTTCCAGTCAGCGAAATGACGATCTGTCGCCACATGTCCTATGGACCCAACGGTCATGTTTTTGTCGTGATTTTGATCCTTCATGGGCCTTCGTCATGTCTGATCAACGTTCCAGATCAATCCTCGATCTAACGGCTAGGATTATTTCGCGATTTTGCATATCGTGACTTCAAAGGTTAAAGTTCCTTTGTTCTTTGATTTCTCGGTCTGCGAAATCCCGGTATCCGAAATTTCGAAATGGAGTTGGACCAACATATTTCGGTGTTTCGCATTTCGCCGCTTCGGGACTCTTGTCGTGAGGGTCCTTGACATCTCCAACTCCCGGTCTACAAAATCTCGGTATCCGAAACTTCGAAATGGATTCAGACCAACATATTTCGGTGTTTCGCATTTCGCCGCTTCGGGACTCCTGTTGTGAGGGTCCTTGACATCTCCAACTCCCGGTATCTGAAATCCCGGTCGAAGTGCCTGTTTTGGGTTTTCGGGGTTTCGCATTTCGCAATTTCAGGACGCCTGTGCTGGAGAGTCTCGACTCTTGACTCCTCCAACTCCCGGTATCCGAACCTCCAGTCGATGTGCATGTTTCGGGTTTTCGGGGTTTCGCATTTCGCGATTTCAGGACTCATGTGATGGAGAGTCTCGACTCTTGACTCCTCCAACTCCCGGTATCTGAACCTGTCCTTTATTTGCCATTGTTGCATACTCTGAACTTGCCATCAATGAAAAGCACACCTGCCTGTAAACATGCCAACAGATGGTGCCTATGCAATTATATAGAGGCACATTTGGAGTGTGTTAGCCCAACAAATAAAAAGGGGTTGAGTTTTTAATAACAAGGTATTGTTGATGAGTAGGGGAACACTCAAGCAAAGAGTGTTGTGTCAAGGGATTATTAGGAAGAAGATCACATGTCCTAAATGAATATTGTGTGGGTCTATTATAAATTATAATTCCAGGGACCAATGGACATGGAAGCAGGGTGGAGCTTGTAGAGTTGGGTGACACAATGAAGAGCTTGTAGAGGGAAGCGTAGAGCTACAGAGCATGGAATGAAAGGTTGACAAGGACTCAAGAAAACTAGATCTAAATTAATTTATAGCTGCTACAAAGTTTGAATGACTTGCAAAGACATATCAACAAGGATTCCCACATAAGACAAGAAGCCAACATGTGAAGATTGACATTAACAGGTATAGGAAGATAAAAAAAAAGACTCCTTTACTTTCAATGTAGAATTTTATTGATGGCAACATAGCTTGTTTTGAAAAAGAGAACAAGGATCTTAGTAGGTGATGTGTGACTCCTGGGATGGGTGAATCATCTTGGTGGGCAAGCATGGGAGTGCCTGAAAAAAGAGTTGCAATTCATGAACCTACAACTCTTGTCTTAAGATATTCAAAGAAGGAAACCATTTATGTATTAAAGTGCACGATGGAAGTAGGATATAGATGAAAGGAATTCAATGGACAAAATAATAAAGGTGTGATCACTTTGAAAGTGCCCATGAGGAAATGTAGCATCCCTTGGGAGCAGGTTGTTCATGGGTGGATAAAACAAGGCTTCTCGGTGAATTACTCCGTGAGGTTAAGAGAAGTATCCAATGTACAACTAGAGGTGATGGCAAGGGATGCCATAATGAGAATTGTTAAGCTAGTTAAAGAATACTACATCATCAAAAGATGGAATGATGTAAAGTACATCATTAGAAGGTGTTGGAAGGTTCCGACAAGGTAAATTTGGGGCATGATTTCCTAAATGGAGGTAGTTGTCGATAAGACATATTGGCTAGAATTGCAATATGGAAAAGTGGGATTTGGTCGGAAAGTGTTTAGATCATGGTACAACAATGCACAAATGAGCAAAGTGACAACACACAAGACCATAAGGATCTAGAGGGATTCAAGGATTGCTACATGGAGCACGAGAAGTTGGAACAACAATACATTGGAGAACATGCTTATAATGATGCAAGACACATATAGGAAAGATAGAATGCATATGCATTGGTAGGCATGTTGATGGCGAATGCTTGGTGCATATAGAAGTGCATTAGTGTACATGGACATGCTTGGGAATACATATGGCATGCTTGTAGGTTGAGAGTAGTGTGTTGTTATATATGCAATAATGATGTTATGATAATTGAATGTGACTAATGATGGATTATGTATCCAGGAAAAATGTTTATAGATTGGTTGATGATGCTATTGCAACATATGACCACCATCCATATGAAGAAAAATGAGGATGGTAAGAATGTCGATCAAGAGCTTAGTGAAGGGAGCCTGCAAGCTTATACAAAATACTAGTTGATCAGGTAGCATTAAGTAATTTGATATGGTTGCTTATGATGCATAAATGTTGAAGGGAATTGAGGTAAGAGTTCTCTTAGTTAAAAATTCAATATTTGAATGATGTGCATTATGAGCATGAAATTCCACTATATGTGGTAAAGGCAGAGGGCCTCAAAGGTACTCTTGTTATAGAAATGGATTCCATTAAATCATTGTCGATAGTGTTGATACAATTACCAAATGCATTGGTGACCTTCACAAAATGACATCTCACCAAAGTTTGAAGTAAGCATAGTGGTGCATCTTCTTGGATGCCACATTATCAGTGCGTTATAAAACATAGCACATTAATAACAAAATGCTAATGCTCCAAGAAAACATGAGCACCAGTGAATTTACATGAACCAATCACACTGCCTAATTTCCAACATAAAAAAATTAACCTAGCAGTGCACCAAGGTCCACCAGATGCATTGGTGTTGTGCACACGACATTGGGTTGAATATTTAACAATTTAGCATAGCGGTGTGTCTTATGGGATGCATTGTTACTGGTGCATCTTAAAAGACAATGCATTGCTAAAATAAGCATCGATGCTCCAAGTAACAGGAAGCACCAGTGCATTCCTTATAACCAAACACACCACCTAGTTTCCAACTTAGAAAATTTAACAAAGCAGTGTGTCCCAATATGCTAAATGCATAGGTGCCATGCATAGCATGTCACCAAGCCAAACATTTAATAATTAGCATATCGGTGCATTGTATAGAACACCCCGTGACTGGTGCATTCTTAAAGATGACAGACCGCTTAAAATATGGTTTATCCATGAAACATGGAGCACCGATGCGTTATATATAACACACCACCTCGTAATCCACATAAAATTATGGGTAGCGGTGCGTCTGTGTCTAACAAACACATCAATGTCATTCATATCACTGCACTGCCTCACATAGTTAAACTTTATCCTAACGATGTGTGATCTGTATACGGTAGGCCTATAGCTCTACCATCTTCTCAATGTGGATCCCAACCTGTTTCTAATTGTCTTTTGTTCTAATATTTCATACGTAAGACATGGTTATTTCGCTCATAATGAACAATTATTTTATCTACACACCATCTAGGCAGCCAATAACTCGTGCAACAATTAGAACCCTTTTATGAATGAGAGATCCTAAAACCTAGTCCACACACAAATGAATTAATCTTTCATTGAGCAATGGTCTAGGTGGCGAAGCTATCCATTTACAACTATATCGCCTAGTCACTCAACGCACCATGTATTCATTGTCCATTGATTATATGTCTCTTAACAGTCGTACCATTCAAACACAATAGTTATGCTCAGTCAAACCAAATCTCATGCATAGAAACATTATTATACTGGCTCACAGAGGTTTTAATACCCAAGACGATCTTGAGTTGAATGGGAGTTAAAGAAGAGCTACCAACAATTTCATGGATGCCCAGAGGCAAGATTTAGGTCGTGGGAAAGTTAGACAACAAGTGAACAATTCATAGTACGCCTAGGAGCTAGGGTAAGGTCGTGGACTTCTGAGATAGCAAGCGAACATTTAATGGTATGCCCAATAGCTAGGGTAAGGTTGTGGCACGTTAGAAAACAAGTGGGCGAAGTATGGGATATCTAGAAGACGTGTTTAGAGCATGGGCTCTATCGACAACAAGAGAACGTTGTGTGGAATGTCCAGAGGATAGGTTTAAAGAGTGTGCTCTGTGGGCAATAAGAGAACACTATGTGAAAATGCATAGCAAAGGAAGAAAATGACCCTCGACTAGCTAAACATGCCCAACAAACCAAATGGTGTATGGGCAATGTTATCCCCCATTTCTAGGGGTAACTAAGGAGCTGATGTCTTGAGGCCCACCAATTGCAGACATGGAGTACCGAGAGGCATCCCAACAAGCAGAGCCCTACATCATTCCACACATCACCATTTCATCGATGGAAACAACACCCACCACACCTAGCTTGGATTACAAGGGATGGAAGGTCTTGCTCCATGAGGTAATAAGTCTGGTATTGTGGTAAGTGTCATTCTAATAATTCAAGCTTTTGAACATGTTGCAAAGGATCCTTTCTTGTTTTTGAAAACATTTGCTTGGAAATTATGCTTTTTCCCTACTTCACCTTGGTGAGTGTCATGGTTTCCTAGTAAGTGGTCACCTTTAGGGACAAGGTTGCTACAGGGGGGTCCCCTTGAAGGGTCATTGTACCATTCTCACTCATACTTACCACTTTCCATCACTTCTTCCTTTTCGTCTCCCAGCCTTTTGGGTTTTCATGCTTATTGACGCAAGAAGGGCATGTACCTCATTTCATGGGAAGAAGGGGCCATTAGGCTCAAAGGTTCCCTATCAAGAACATCATGCAATAAAGGCTCACCCTGGAATCCTGAGAGCAATGAAATATTTCTCAAAAAATAAAAGTAAGGGACCCATAAGATAAAGAATTAATCAATTGCTTAAACTTTCCAAGGTAGAGTGTTTGTGGGCTATGCATTTCCTTTTTAGTGCCCCTTATTGACTTCAACTTGGAAAGGTGTGCAAACCAAGGTAGAGCATATGTGGGCTATGAATTCCCTTTTTAGTGCCCCTTATTGTCTTCAACTTGGTGACACGTGTAAAGTAAATAGCTAATAAAGGGTTTGGAAAAAATATGCCTTAAAAAACAAAAAGAGAAAAGAGATGTAGCTACTCCTTAACAAAGGTGCCCATAAATGAGACAATACGAGCCCTTCTATGCCATGAAGCCCCATACCTAGAAGTTTAACCCCATCCACTTCACATTCACTACATGGCCTAGAGAAGTTTCTCCTTGGAAACTTCCCCTACTCGAGGAATTGATTTACCCAATAGGGCACTATGACACCCCTCCCATATCTAAATTTGGCAAGTTGTATAAGGTCTTTGAGCATTTGTTTATTTTGAAAAGGGGAGATTTGATGCACATGTTCGGGTGGTTCTTTTATTAGATATGGCTTACTTGGCATGATATTGTGACTTGTGGACCCTTGGAGGGCATACTTGTTTGTCTTTGCAGGTCCTTGACATGTGAAAGCCTGATTGTGAAGGCACAAGGTCACTTGGACCTTCATTTGGGGCATGAAGCCTACAGGTTGGATTATGCGTCCACTCTCTTTTGGACTACCTGGAAGAGGGACATTGCCTTTCGAGGCACTTGATTATCCCTTAGAGGTGACTAGCTAGCCCTCTTAGCCTCACCATTTCCTTTTGGAGGCCTTATTCTTCTCTTTTGGGGTATGACGTCACACTTGGAGGGCTAGGGTGTAATGGTGTTGGATGATTTGATGATGACTTATCACTTTTGGATGGAGGAAGACCCTTGCACCTTGAAGATATGGCCTTTGGAGGCCCAACGTCTCCCTCAAATAGCTCAACGACTTGCTCATTCTGCCAAAACGTCACCCCCCTAGGTTGCATGATGTCATCATTTAGGGCTTGTTTCTTTTGTGAATTTGAATTTAATTTTGTAAAGGGGAAAATTAAGGAGGTCGACCTCCCTAATTTATGTTTTACCCTAAGTTAAGTGGACAAATTAGTTTACAAGGTCATGTATAAATAAGACCTTGTCACTTTCATTTTGACATAACACACTTGAGAATTACATATTGCTTTGGCTGAAATTTTCACCCCTCTTGGGAAAATCGCATCTTCTCTCTCTTGTGCTCTTATGGGATGCTATTACTTGTCTCTTGGTGGAATAAGTGGTGCACTATCTCTCTTGGATGTTTGTCTTGCTTTGTGGTGGAATATTCTTGGTAAATAAGGGTTTTATCTTGCTATCTATTAAAATTGGTAAGGAAATTTATGCATATTATTGGTTTTTCTTCTTGTTTCATGGTTATTCTTGTCTAAACCCTTGGAGGAGTATCAAGGCATACACCCTCAACTAAGATCTATCACATTTGTCTTGGATAAGTTAATTTGCAAAGGTTGTTAGGAGGAGTAAAAAGGCTTACACCCTCCTAGATTTACGTTGCTAATTTTGTTTGCCCTAGGGAGTAAAAATTTTTACACCCCTAGGGAGGTAACACAACTAGAACTTACAACAAGAGACCCCATAACCCAATTGATAAAGCACTAGTCTAATTTTCATTGGAGATTTAAAATTATTGCATTGGTATACGTGAAAAGTTGAGATTTTGCAATTGTCTAAATTGGAAGTTGTTCTTCATGCTATAAGCTTGCTTGAGCCTCTGAGGTGTCTTCTTTAGACAAGTGATTTGTTGGGTATGTGTTATATTCTTTGCATGAGTAGTAGTGTCTGAGCACCTGCGCTGGGCGCGTAGGGGGGTGGAGCCCCCCACGCGGGGGTTCGGGGGCAGCGCCCCCGAATTTTTTTTTTTGTGCCTACATATTTTCGCCGGTTTCGGGCCGACATATTATCGCTGGGCCGACATATTTCCGGGACCACATGATATTAGGTGGTTTTCGGCACATGGTTTTTGCCGATGGTTTTCTATTTCCGGTTAAGGAATTAGGGTTTTGGACTAATCCAGGTCATTGGGTTAGGGTTTTGGATGCCACTGGCTCCTATATGTATATTGTATTGTAAACAATGTAACACAATGTGTATCAATATAATATATGCTGGTTTTCCCGGTTTGGGTTTCCAGGTGAAAAATCTCTGTGTAATGTTTGTATTTGCCATTGCATCTTTTCTGAATATCAGTTTGCAGTAGATATTGTACAAGGTTAGAATTTACATGATTATCTTGTTGTTATAACCTTATTTCTACAACCATTAGGGTTGTTGAAAACTCTCTTTCATCATCTTTTGTCGCTCTTTCTACTGCTGAAAAATGCACGCAAATAGTGTTAATTATTCTTCTTGTCAAGGGATTTCATCTAAGTGCTTTTCTTGTGAATTTTAGAGGCTATAACTTTTTGTTGTAGAAAAAAATTTCTACAGCTACAAGGATGCCCTAATATATTGTTGATAACATCTTTTTTCAACCCTATTTAGCCATCAAAACTTGTGTGTAAAATATTGGGATATTATCTACATGTTTAGGGATTAATTACCCAATAATTGTTTGATGTTTTGGATGGTAAATTTTGCATATAGTAATATATTTATTTGTTGATCTATATATTTCCATGTTGTTGTAATTTGGGACAAAAATCTTGTCTTGTTGGTTCTCATATGAGTTAAGGCTTGGTTTATGATCATTTGTCTTGTTCCGAGTAGGGCTAACATTGTTTTGCAGGTACAAAACACTTGGAAACCCTCTCCTTCTTCACAAGACTCATTTCCAAGCCATTCTTCATCTCCAATATTGACCTATAGGGTTTCACTCATCATCATATCACTTTTCATCTTAATCCCCCTAGGCTCACCAGGATTCCCCCCTTGTGGTGATTTCATCATCACTAATGCGAGGGGAGTGTCTATCTAAGGTGATTGTGGGTAGATACTCCCATAGTTGTCACACTTCCATGGGTTGGGTTGGGTTTTTCCCAATCTACAGATTGTGTGATAACAAGAACTTCAAAACACTAGACATTCAAATAAGATTCACCTCCCATAGAGAGAGAGAATGACTCTCATGAGAGAGAAAACCTATTTAGCAAGTTTTCAACAACTATGGAAAAAGGACATTGGATTTCCCCTCGCCCAATTCACTCAACAATGTAGGATATGTAGTTGTTGGAATTGGTAACCACCATTACTAATATATTTTAAAGAAAAACCTCACACGTAGTAAAAAAAAAACAAAAGAAAAACGTAGCAAATAACTCCTCATCCACTCAACAAAGATTAATAAGATACAGAGCAACCACTAAAATATAACTAACAAACTTCAATAAGCCACAAAGGAGAAATAAACTAGTAAATTACTCAACACACAGAGGAAAACAACACTCATTAAGACAATATTTACCCTGGAAACCCAAATGGGAGAACCAACATTGAATTGGCTTCATACATGGTTTTATTATTCAACAATGGGCATCGTTAGAAGCTCTCTGGTTAATCTTGGTGCTTCTTATTGAAATATAGACAACATTCATCTTCCTTTCTTTGCCAAAGAACCCTTTCTCCATCTTAGAGAACCAAAATATAGGAGGCAGACTCAACTCAGGGGATAGCTGGAAGCTTAGGCATCCTCAACCCTTCAACTTCCCCAAGCTTGTTTCTCCTCCTCCTTTCATTTTTTTTCTTTTGTCTTTTTCACTTAGGGAGAGGGTCTATGAGACTTATTTTTTTTTTATCTTTTTGAACATATCATTTTTCTCTTTTACAATAATGCATTTTCATAATCTCACATTTGATGTGCTTGTCTTAGGTTTTGATTGAGTGCATGTTTGGATACCGACCATGATGGTACGTGGCCCTTCATTCCAACATACCGGTCTCTTCTCCATACATAGCCTTGAACCTTGCCCATGTCGATCCTCATAAATCTCATAAATCCCATACCTTAGCCAATTGTTTCTTATTCAAATCCAATTCGAATCAAACCTCCCCACTGGGAGGATTTTGGTCCCCAAAAGATGACAAGGATAGATGAGGTAACCTCCTTGCAATCTCGTTCTTCTCATACCACTTCACCTTCCTTGGAGTTTGTCCTTTGAGACCAATCTGCCACATCTTTTACCCTCCTCTATGTCTTATCCGCTCATTGCATCACAAAACTATGTCCTCTTCCAACTCTTCTAGAGTGTGTGGTGTAAAGTCTTCAACAATAGGAAGAACATGATGTTCATCTTCCTCATCCAACATGGAGGGTTCAAACAATTTCAAATACTCCACATTCACCACCAAACTGATATGCGTACAAGGAAGAAGTCTTTGTCTGAAATCATTCTCATTCACTTGTTCAATGATATCAAAAGGTCCATATTTGAGAGGCTTAATTTTCTTTGTCATTCCTTGCAATCATTCCTTGCAGAGATATAGCCAGACCTTGTCTCCAACACAGAATTTGTGATCTTCCCTATGCTAGTCATGCCTAGCTTTATGGAGAGGGTATATGAGACTTATTTTTATTTTTATTTTAACATATCATTTTTCTCTTTTACAATAATGCATTTTCATAATCTCACATTTGATGTGCTTACCCTAGGTTTTGATTGAGTGCATGTGTGGATATCAATCATGATGGTATGGGGCCCTTCATGCCAACATACCGATCTCTTCTTCATACATAGCCCTGAACCTTGCCCATGTCGATCCTCGTAAATCTCATAAATCCCGTGCCTTAGCAAATTGTTTCTTATTCAGATCCAATTCAAATCAAACCTCCCCACTGGGAGGATTTTGGTCCCCAAAAGATGCCAAGGATAGATGGGGTAACCTGCTTGCAATCTGGTTCTTCTCAAACCACTTCACCTTCCTTGGAGTTTTTCCTTTGAGACCAATCTGCCACATATCTTACCCTCCTTTATGTCTTATTTGCTCATTGCGTCACATAACTGTGTCCTATTCCAACTCTTCTAGAGTGTGTGGTGTAAAGTCTTCAACAATAGGAAGAACCTCGTGTTCCTCTTCCTCATCCAACATGGAGGGTTCAAACAATTTCAAATACTCCACATTCACCACTGAATTGATCTGCATATAAGGAGGAAGTCTTAATCTGAAAGCATTCTCATTCACCAGTTCATGTTAGAAAAACAGGACCGCGGAACAATAAAATAAAACAAATGCATAAACAAAACACAGAAGACACACAATACAAGAGAGACACAGATTTACGTGGTTCACCCAGTGTGGGCTACGTCCACGAGAGAAATTGCCAGGTCCTTCCTTTATTATTATCCAACAAATGAAGGGATACAACCTACAGCAAAACCCGCTGTAACTTCCTCTTCTTTATCTCACAGTCTCCTCTCTCAGAATACAATATTCACCACCATCCATAGCCGCGATACATTTTCCTCATAAAAGAGGGTTGCCTTCTAGGGCAAAAAACCCTAACATAATCTTTACCGTTAGATCTGCGACCTTATAATGGACGGTCCAGATTTACAATGAAATTACAATATACTTTTACAAGGCAATTTTTGCTTCGGCGGCTTCGCCCCCGAACCCTCATCGGGGGACGCTGCCCCCGAACCCCCACTGGGGGCCCGCTTGCCCCCAGACCCCCCAGTCGGGGGGATAGGCCCCCCGGACCCCGCAGAGGGGGTACCCCCTCTGCACTCCCCTGCGTGGAAGAGTGTACATACTTCTGGGGTGTAAATACTTCATGGGGTATAAACACGGCTGGAAGTAAAAGACCTATAAATCAGGAAGATAATCAAGCTCCACAACCAACAGTTCAATGATATCAAAAGGTCCATATCTGAGAGAATTACGTTTCTTTGTTGTTCCTTGCAATCGATCTTTGCGGAGATATAGACAGACCTTGTCTCCAACACATAATTTGTGATCCTCCCTACGTTGGTCATCCCTAGCGTTATACAATTGTTGGCTCTTCTCAAGCTCCTCACGAACCCTTAGATGTATCTGCTTGACTTTTTCCACCAATGTACTTACCTTTTGTTCATCCCCTTGTATCCCTACTTCATCCTTTTTCATCCCATACACAATGGTGAATGTCGAAGGAGGTATGTGGCCAAAACATGTCTCAGAAGGAGACTTATTGGTGGAAGTATGGAGTGCTCTGTTGCAGGAGTGTTGGGTGTAAACTAGCTACCCGTCCCAAGTCTTCAGATGCTTGCTATTGTAGCCTCTCAAAAATTGTACCAACGTTCAGTTAATAACCTCGGTTTGTCCATCAGTCTAAGGATGAAATGTCGTGGAATACTTCAACTTGGTATCCATTCTTTCCCAAAGTGTTGTCCATAATCTACCCAAAAACTTGTTGTCTCGATTAGATATGATGGAGGTTGGCAACTCAAAGTGCACCCATACATGGCTAAATAATAGTTCAGTTGCCTCTCATCTAGAGATTTTCTTCTTGCATGGGATGAGCACACACATTTTACTTAAGCGATCCACTATGACAAACAAGTAGTCACGACCTCCACAAGTCAGAGGCAAGCATCCAACAAAGTCCATGGAGATGCTCTCCCAAGGCCTGCTTTGTATTGGCAAGGGCATGTACAAGCCAAGTTTTTGGTTTCTTGGCTTACTAGTGCTGCAAAGAATGAAACCTCCAACAAATTTTGCCACCTGTATCTTTGGCCAATATACATACTGTTGTAGATTTTCCACTGTCTTTGTCACAACAAAATGCCCAACAACTATAGAAGTGTGTGATTCTCTCATCAATTGAATTATTCTCCCCCGAGGTATGGATAGTTTTTCCAACTTGTATAACAACCCATCTTGTAGGTGGTATTCATTCCCTTCCATGGCAGTGACCGAACTCTCCTTCAATTGCTTGTATACTCCTATGAATTCTTCATCTTCTTCGTAACCTTCACTTAGAAGTTCATGAGTAAATGTCTCAAGCTGCATTATCACTCCAATTGTTGTAATCTTCTTTAGTGGTGGTCTATAGAGCATGCATGCTAGCTTATTCATTGCTCCTTTCTTGTACTTGATCAATATATGAAATTTCTACAAGAAACCTAACCACTTGTAATGCCTCACCTGTTGTATCTTGCTCTAACTTTGTAGGTAATGAAGAGGTTGATGATCTGTGTGTATGATGGTCTCTTTTCCTAGGAGGTAATGCTTCCACTTCTTCATTGTCTACATAATCACAAATAGCTCTTTATCATATGTGGGGTAGTCAAGAACCGCTCCATGAAACGACTTTGAATGGTAGCATACCGACATTCTGCCTTGCATGAGTACTTATCCTAATGCACACCCACTAGCATCGGTCTCTAGCTAAAACGATCATTTCCAATTTGGCATAGCTAAGACTGGAGCATTGTTGATTCTCCTTTTCATATCTCCGAATGCTCTGTGTTGTTGGTTGCCCCAATGAAAACTCTTTTTGTTGGCAGTCAAGGCTTGTAATGTTGTTGTTGTTGTGGAGAAGTTTACAATGAACTTCCTCAAATATTGGGATGCTCCCATGAAACTCTTGACCTCTGTCATGCTGGTGGTATCCGATTATTGTGTGATGGTTGCGATCTTCTCTGAATCCACTCTCAACTCTTGTCCACCAATAATGTGTCCAAGATAAATCAACGACGTCTTCCCAAACTCACATTTATGCAAGTTGGCAATCAACTAATTCTTCTTTAAGGTCTCCAATACCTACATCATATGTGAGAAGTGATCTTGCCATGTAATGTTGAAGATTAATATGTCATCTATATATACTATTACAAAATATTCAATGAAGGGGTGAAGCACATCATTCACGAGTCTCATAAAAGTTGCATGTGCATTGCATAAACCAAAAGACATTTCATACATATGAGATTTTTGTTGTCCTTGATGATGGGTGGAGTGTCCAATCGAAAGGTTGGACGTTTCAAAACTAGGTACACAGTGTTTATCTAGAAATATTCTCAACAAAACCTCGTCTTGTTTTGAATGTCATCTTCCACGCGTCTTCGAATTTGATCCTCACTTGATGGTGGCTGAATTTGAGATCCAAATTGGTGAATAATTTGGTTTGTTGCAACTGATCAAACAAGTCATCAATCCCTGACAAAGGATATCTATTCTTAATGTGATCTTATTTAAGGCACGGTACTCTATGCACATCCTCCAACTTCCATCCTTCTTTGGCACAACGACGATGGGTGAGCCACATGGTGATGTACTGGGTCTAATGACTACTTGTTCCAACAACTGGTGCAGTTGCTTCTTCATTTCATTTGCTTCAATGGTGGACTTCCTATAAAACCCAATGTTAGGCAGTGGTGACTCTGACAACAACTGAATCTCATATTCAACCTCGCGCTTGTGTGACAGTCCCTGAGGCTCTTAAAACACTTCCTTGTAGGATTCTATCAGTTGTTGTAGTTGTTGGCGCTGCTTGCCACTACATCCTTCCAAGGATGCCTTCATCTCCAACAAGTTGCCTTATCCTTGCTGCTTTCCTTCTCTAAAAAAAACAAGACAAATTTCTTCATACTGCACATGATTCTTCTGGCTTGATGAGCACTGATTAACGAGACTTTGGCTTTGTCCTTGTGTGCATTTATGGAGTATGCTCTTCCCTCTTTGACTATTCTATATTGGTTAGCTCTCCTTCCGAATATGGAATCTCTCACATACAAGTATGAGCTCCCTAAGATGACTTTTCATACATCCAAAGGAAATACATCTACAACCAATTCGTCAACATAGTTATGGTTGATGGCGAACTTGAATTTACATTGCTTGCTTACCTTCAATTCCACATCCTTCCTTACCCAGCCCATAGGGTATGAATGTACATGATCATGTGTCTCTCGCCCAAGTTTCTCAACCAATTGTGAACCAAGATTAAACAAACAATCCACCGTGCTCTGTTTCATGTGGATTTTAATGCAAAACAATTCAACCATCTACTTCTCCTCCTCGTAGCTACAACCAACTAACGCCACCTCCTTTTCAATATTAGTGCAACTCATATTTCCTTCTAGGTATGAGGTGTTTTCCACCCTTTCTTCAACTTCCACACTTAACATTGCTTTATTATTCTTCTTCTAGAAATGCTTGGGGCACTTCCTAAGGTGAAATTTCTAACAATCCTCTTTAGTGTGTCCCTTTTGGTCACAACCTTTACATTGGTTGGCAGAAGGGATTGACTCCCATGTCATTGCCACAATATTCATCTCATTCCACTTCTTTTTGTTCTTCTCCTTCTTCTTCTTCTCTTGTGGTTATGCTTGCTTATGTGTGATTGATTGCTCCTCCCATTTTTCTCCCTGGAGATATTATGCCTGAACACTGGCCTCATCAATTGTCTTTGGTCTAAACAACATCAACTGACATTGAATCTGTGGTAGCAATGCCCCCAAATACTTGACTAACATTTCAATACTTTTCAGAGAGACTCCCATTTGAATTGTTCTCTTCTTGAACTCAATGGTAAACTCTTGCACTGCATGTCCTTGCCTCCAACTAAAATAATGCCATATTATATGTTGGTGTTCTTCATATACGATTGGGTAGAACTGTGCTTTGATCATGTACTTGTACACCTCCCATTTCATGATAGATGGATCATTTTCTAGTGCTTTACCTGCTACATCAGTCTCCCACCATGCCAAGGCATGACCCTCAAGCTTCAATCAAGAGAATGTAATCTTTTGCTTTCTTGTTACTTCATGCATATTGAAGTATACCTCCATCTATTGTAGCGACTAGTTTAGTTTGATGGCATCAACTTCCCCAACATATGGTTTGACGTGTGACCTTGGCCTCCACTCGGAAAGGTATATGTGTCTTACTATAGTCGCACTCACCCATCTCTAGCTCAGTTTTGCACTCTGCCTCTAGTTTCTTTTCTTCTCTCTTGGGTTCTCCATGACAAGTCTTCATTGATGGTGTTTGCCTACATCGCGCTACCAACAATTGTGACACCATTGATGTCAGTGTGGCCATGCTCTACTCAAGCCGGTCCAACCTGACTTCGATATCTTTTTCCTCATCTCCTTCTTGATGTTCCCCAACCATTCATGTTGCTCTACTTTTCTCTAATCCCGACAACAACTCTTTTCCACTTCTCATGTAGTCATTGCAGGTGATTACCATACAAGTCTCATTAGATATTTTAACTTAGTGCTTCGATACCATATGATCCATAGATGGTAGGCCCATAGCCCGACCATCTCCTCAACGCAGACCCCAATCTTATTCTAACTATCTTTTCTTCTAATCTTTCACATATACGACATGGTTATTTCGTTCATAATAAACAATTATTTTATCTACACACCAACTAGGCAACCAATAACTCGTGCAACATTTAAAGCCATTTTATGAATGAGAGATCCTAAAACCCAACCCATACACAAATGAATTAATCTTTCATTGAGAAATGGTCCAAGTGGTGGAGCTATCCATTTACAACGTAGTCGTCTAGTCACTCAACACACCATGTATTCATTGTCCACTCATTATTTGTCTCTGAATTGCCATACCATTCAAACACAACAATTATTCTTAGTCAAACCAAATCTCATTCAGATAAACGTTACTATATTTGTTCACATAGGTTTTAATGCCCAAGTCAATCTTGAGGTGTGTGGGCATTAGAAAAGAGCTACTAGGAATTTCATGGAAACCCAGAGGCAAGATTTAGGCCATCGGCAAGTTAGACAACAAGCAAACAATTCATAGTATGCCTAGGGGCTAGGGTAAGGTTGTGGGCACGTTCGACAACAAGTGAATACTTAGTAGTATGCCCAATATCTAGGGTAAGGTCGTGGCATGTTAGATGACAAGTGGATGAATTATGGGATATCCAGAAGAGGAATTTAGAGTGTGGGCTCTATAGATAATAAGAGAACATTATGTAGAATGTTTAGAGGATAGGTTTAAAGAACTTGCTATGTGGGAAACAAGATAACATTGTGTGAAACACCCAACAATAGAATAAAATGACCCTCGAGTAGCTAAACATGCCTAGCAAACCAAACAGTGCGTGGGCACTTCAAAGCACCAACCATTCAAGTAACATTCGCCTCCTAGAGAGAGAGAGAACGACTCCCAGGAGAGAGAAAACCCATTTAGCAAGCTTTTCAATAGCTCCAGAAAGAGGACCATGGATTTCCCCTCACCTAATTCACTCAACAGTGTAGGATAGCTAGCTGTTGTAATTGGTAACCACCATTACCAATATGCTTTAAAGAAAAACCTCACACACAGTAAAAAAAACCCAGAATACGCAACATGTAACTCTTCATCCACTCAACAAAGATTAATAAGATATATAACAACTAGTAAAAGATAACCAACAAACTTCAATAAACCACAATGGTGAATTAAACTAGTAAATTACTCAACACATAGAGGAAAACAACACTCATTGAGGCAAGATTTACCCTAGAAACCCAACATTCATTTGGCTTCGGCCAAGGTTTTATTATTTCATAATGGGCATGGTTACTTGCTCTCTATTTCATCTTGGTGCTTCTGAGTGAAATTTGGGCAACATTCATCTTCCTTTCTTTGCCGAAGAACCCCTTCTCCATCTCAAGGAACCAACATATAGGAGGCAGGCTTAGTTGGGGGGATAGCTGGAAGGTCAAGCATCCCCAACCCTTCAGCTTTCCCAAGCTCGTTTCTCCTCCTCTCATTTTTTTCTTTTGTCTTTTTCACTTAGGGAGAGGGTTTATGAGACTTTTTATTTTTTTCTATTTTAATACATCATTTTTCTCTTTTACAATAATGCCTTGTCGTAACCACAAATTTGATGTGCTTTCCTTAGGTTTTGATTGAGTGCATTTGTGGATACCGGTCATGATGGTATGGGGCTCTTCATGCCAACAAACCGGTCTCTTATTCATCCGTAGCCTCGAACCTTTCCCATGTCAATCCTCATAAAGCCTATGACTTATCCAATTTTTTCTTGTTCACATCCAATTCAGATCATACCTCCCCATTGGGTGGTTTTTGGTCCCCAAAAGTTGCCAAGGATAGATGAGGGAACCTGCTTGTAATCTGTTTCATCTCATACCACTTCACCTTTCTTGGAGTCTTTCTTTTGAGAACAATTTGCCACATCTCGTATTGTCCTCTACGGGTTATCTGCTCCTTGTGTTGCATAATTGCGTCCTCTTCCAACTCTTCTAGAGTGTGTTCTGCAATGTATTTAACAGTAGGAAGAACCTGATGTTCCTCTTCCTCGTCCAACATGAAGGGTTCAAACAATTTCAAATACTCCACATTCACCACCAAACTGATATGTGTATAAGGAGGAAGTATTTGTCTGAAAGCATTCTCATTCACTTGTTCAATGATATCAAAAGGTCCATATTTGAGAGGCTTAATTTTCTTTGTCGTTCCTTGTAGATATATAGCCAGACCTTATCTCCAACACAAAATTTGTGATCCTCCCTATGCTAGTCATGCATAGCTTTATACCATTGCTAGCTCTTCTCAAGATGCTCCTGAAACCTTGGATGTATCTACTTGATTTTGTCCATGAATGTACTCACCTTCTGTTCATCCGCTTGTATCCCCGCTTCAACCTTTTGCTTCCCATACAAAAAGTCGAATGGCGAAGGAGGTAAGTCACCAAAATAGGTCTCGAAAAAAGAATTAGTGGTGGAAGTATGGAGTGCTCTATTGTAGGAGTGTTGAATGTAAACTAGCAGCTTATCCCAAGTCTATGGATGCTTGCTATTATAGCCTCTCAACAATTCTACCAACGTTCGGTTAACAACCTCTCTTTTTCCATCAGTTTGAGGATGGAATGTCGTGGAATACTTCAACTTGGTATGCATTCTTTCCCAATCTGTTGTCCAAAATCTTCCCAAAAACATGTTGTCTTGACCAGATATGATGGAGGTTGGCAACCCAAAGTGTACCCAGACATAGTTGAAGAATAGTTCAACCGCCTCTCATCTCGAGATTGTCTTCTTACACGAGACGAGCACACACATTTTACTAAAGCGTTCCACTACAACAAACAAGTAATCATGACCTCTACGAGTCATAAGAAAACCTTCAACAAAGTCCATGGAGATGCTCTCCCAAGGCTTGGTTGGTACCGGGAAGGGAAGGTACAAGCTAGGTTTCTGGTTGCTTGGCTTGCTAGTGATGCAAAGAATGCGGCCTCTAACAAATTTTTCCACATGCTCCTGCATCTTTAGCCAATACACATACCATTGTAGATTTTTCATTGTCTTTGTCACACCAAAATTCCCAACAACTCTATAAGTTTGTGCTTCTCTCGTCAATTGAAATCTTCTTCCCTGAGGTATGCATAGTTTATCCTGCTTGTATATCAACCCATCTTGGAGGAGGTATTCATTCCCTTCCGTGGAAATGACTGTTTTCGATGCGTCATAGAACTTAACACACTGCTAAATACATATCAATGTCCAAGCATCATGGAGCACCGATGCATGACATATAACTAAGCACACCGCCTAGCATAGAACGCACATAAAATGTCATAGTGGTGCGTCTTGTGGGACACCCCATTCTCAATGCATTATAGAACACAATGACCCACTAAAATATGTGTCGGTGCTCCAACAACCATGGAGTATCGGTGCATTATACCAACCACGCCTCATAGTGATTCTTTGGTTATGATATAGAGCACCGTGAGTGGTGCGTAGTTTCTATTATGGGTGCACTAGTTACTTTTCGCCATTGTTTTTGGCAAACATAAATTAATTTCAATATTTGATAAATACAAAATAGTTATATATGTGTTTGTTTTATAATTTCAATCTGTTTTATCTATATATATGTGCCTAAAAATAATTGTATGTGACTCCGAGACAACGACGACGATGATGACGACAAGAGCAACAAGTCGACACATACACCTTTGTACATGAGTGGGAGACCTAAGAGAGGGAGAGGGAGAGGATCCCTCCCCCTATTACACTCAAACACGTGCCCTTTTGAGGAATGTTGGCCTCCTCAAGTTTTATGAGGAGGCTACATCTGTTAGGGGGGACTTTTCATTTTTACAACAATTGATCCGTCATTAGGATCATGCTCGATAGACAATTATGGTCGGTCTCGATCTGTGGTATTAGCCCATGGAGGAAGATATTTATTTCATCACTGGGTTGTCTAGGAGGGGGGAGATTTGGCTCTAGATCCTTGATATATCACATGGCATTGCAAGAGAGAGCTAGCTTGCATATGTGTAGAGATATGTTAGTCGAGACAATATTTCCACTACGAGCTTCTAGGTTGTTGGTGATCAGATGCATATATATTTATTTGGTGTACAAAAGGTTAAATGACTGTCTCTTATTGTCATGGCATTGTCACACTTTACCTCTAATGGGTAGCACATTAGTTTCCCTTTGATGTATTATGTAGATAATTTAGTTAAGAGGCCCTGATTGATTAGGTGGTTGGAGATTTTTTTGAGACAATTTTGTTTCGTGTTGGATCGATGTCGTGTCATTTTTTATTAGAGGATTTTCTTCCCATTCATGTCAAAGTTATTTGCATTATTTTTTGAGATGTTTCATGCCATTCAACCAAAGGTACCTTGCTTGCCTCCTAGGCCTATGATTGATGCATGTATGCACATGTGGAGCCAGTTGTTGCCCAAGAGGGGTCAGCCGAAGTGGCTGCATACTCTGGTTGGTAGCGAGATATGTGATCTTTTGGCTGGAGAGGACATTCTTGTCCTCGATCTTGTATAATACTTGTACACGATGATGGACTAGGGAAGATGTCCACACATCCTATTCACTATAGACGACTCAACAGATGTGAGAGGTAATATTATCGTTATGTTTTGATAAATCTAGTTGCATATTTTTATGTCTTATTTAATGCACATGTAATTTATTGTAACATTTTGTTTCAATTATCTAATTATTGTTATCTATTGTTTTGTAGATATTGACACATGTGTTGGGGATGAGCCTCCCCAACAGGATGAGGAGATGAAGGAGGTAGTGAAGCAACCTCTAGTACATAGACTCAACATGCCACATAGGCTAGATCGAAGAGTCCAGACAAAGGTGTTGGATCACCTATGTGGTGTGATGGTTAGGCATGGAGTGGTACCCGTACAGGTTCGAGATATATTATGGGTACCAGAGCTGTGTGCGATATGGATGACCATGCCTCGTGACATGACGTCACTGATTCGTCATGTTGTTGGTGCCCTCGACCTCATTTAGAGGTTGATGGCTGTTGCTCATGATTGCACTCCATCTAGATCATCACCAGACCGACCCACATCCTCTCCACCACTTGGTCCTCCTCCTTCTCCTCTACACTTGGTCATCATCCATTGATACTCCTCCTCCACATGTATCACCATCCACCAATACTCCTCCCCCACATGTGTCACAAGTTATTGATGTTGTGGACACTATATTCACATCGGGTGCTGCATAGCTTGATCCTACTGGAGAAATATATGAGAGTCTACTTTTGTCATTGCTTTTTGACATAGGTACCAATAGACCCTCTACCTCTGGTAGCAGAGGCACTAATGCCTCTGGATATGGTGGTGGACCTAGCTAGTAGTGGTACTTTGACATGTATATTTATTGTTTTATATTTGACTTGAGATGTATATATGACATGTTTATTGATTTTGATGAGATGTATATTTAACATGTATATAGCCCATGTATATTATGTTTTTTCATATCATGTTGATGTTGTTGTTGTTTGATTTATAAAATGTATTATGAGTATGTTAATGATTACCATTATTAATTATTTCTTTGTTTTTAAATTAAATTTGAGATGTATCACTCATTTAAATTTACAATTATAATATAATGTTTAACTTTAGTTTTATGAAATCGTTTAATTTGGATTTTGATTGCAAAAACTTATAACCATTAATGCCATATAATTTTTAACTCTTCTTTAAGATGAATTGTTTGTTGTCCAACAAGACACAATATGTTGATTACATGTGTTTACAAACAAAAATACATAAATAGGATGAGTGAAATGATCTTGATTTCAATAAATATGTCTTTTGCATAAATTATAATAATAACATTATGATATAATTATTCACTAATAATAATAATGATGTAATGATAATGTTATTTTATTATTTTTTATCATTCAAAAATTACAAGACAAAGTTATGATATAATTGTTTACTAAAATCACAATTAGTATATTTTAATTTTTCCAAATATTTTATTAATTAATATTATTCAACTATTATAATATATTAAATTTATTGTCAGATCCCAATAGAGAGATGGGTTTCAAGTGGCCTCGTTCTACATGGCCAACTAGAATGACCTAGGTTTGAAACCTGCCCCTATCAGGAGGAGACACCAAAAAATCCAACCATGATAAGGGTTGTTCGAAATGTGCCCCTATCAGGAGGAGACACTAAAAAATCCAACCATGATAGGGGTTGATGATAAGGGCTGGTGTGGCCACGTAAAATAAATGTTAAATTCATTTATTTAAATTTAAATATTAAATATAAAGAATAATAATAAATTTGTATCTATACACTTTCCATGAAATGGTTTCACAATTTTTACTTTATTTCTAACTTTATGAATATTCTATTTAAAAAGTATGTAACTAGTAGGTGAATCTTCTATTTGAATAGTGAAAATGGCAGGTTACTATTTTAGTAAAAGGCAAAACCTTTGCCTGTAGGTTTCCATGGCGGATTCCCGTATTTAGCAACTGGTTTTTCTGGGTTTTGATGGCGAGTTTTTATTGCTATCGCTCGCTCAGAGGGTCCTTTGAGGGGGGGTCTCGTTGGTTTTCCTTTGTAGCTTTTTTGTTTAGTTAAGTTCGAGGGTGGTGAGGTTATGGGATAGAGGGAGGAATGAGTCCACAGTTAGGATCAAACGCGACTATTCTGCCACCTGACGACCATTCACTACCTGTTTTTCATTGAAAAATGAGCTTTGGGCTGGCTTTCACCATTATTAAAGCCTTAACTACCTTTGCTTCAGATGTGATTAAGGGGTCTGGACCCACTGTTGTGAACTGAATTGTGTACAGTATTGGCAGAGCTTTTGTTTCGGTGGCGAGTTCTCTGGCATGGCTCATGAGGTCAGCGCCCTCATGGGCGCAACAGACGAGGAGGAATGGGAGCGAGAGAGTCTTTTCACAATGATCGATGAAGTGTGTAAAATAAAGGTTGGTGGGTGTAATTTATTATATCCTTTATTATCCTCCTTTAATAACGTTAATCACTCTACTTCCCATTGTTTAACAAAGGATTTTCAGTCGAGCTTCACTGGTATCAGTCAGGATCTGTCTCAGAACCCCGTGACCTCTGGTCTGAGTACAAAACACCATTAGAGGTTCGGTGGTGTGGGGATTTACACTGGATTTGCAAAGTTTGGGACTGGTACTCATAGGGTGCATACTTGGACGTCAAACGATTGCTTCTTGGTGAAATCACCACGGGAAAGTCAAGCGTAAAGGACTCCCTGCATAGGAAAAGTGCGAGGGTCTGGAAACCCAAGAGGGTTCGTCGTCACCTTGTTATCGGGATGGACGTGGGGTTGGAGGAGACATGTCAACTCTCCCTTTGTGCACTGGTAGGGAGGTTCGCATACAAGACTAGGAGAAGTCTCTCATTCTCGGAGTGGATGCAGGTAACTTGGATGCATGTTGTGGGTTATGTACCAGATTATTTGAGCCTTCCCTGCGGGTGGTTTGGACTGATTTTTAAAATTATAGAGGATGTTGAACTTATCTTGAACATGTTTTGGGATTTCGAGGGAGGTAGCATCATGTTGAAACACTGGAAAACACGTTTAGACCTCGCTACATAGTACTATAGTTTCAGGCATGTCTGGGTTTTGCTTCCAGGTTTACCACTTAACCTTTGGAACAAAAATGCCTTGGCGGCTATTGGGAACCTGTTGGGTCATTTTCTGAAGGTAGATGAAGCTGACCTACTCTCTCCGGATAAGCGTATGGCGAGAGTTCTAGTAGAAATGGACATACACGTAGGCCTCATGGACACACTAGAATTGGAGTGGCGTGGTTAGGTCATGGTGCGACATTTGGACTATCAGGGCTTACCCTTTCGTTGCTCCACATGTAGAAGGACGAACCATTTACGTAAAGACTGTCCCAACAGGACTGGAGCTACTGAATCGAAGGACAATTTGGAAAACTATACAAAAGACTTGTACATGAGTGAAGAAGGCTCTAAAGAGTTGGGCTTGTGTGCTAATGCGAGCATTGAAGATATTACTGGAACCTTACCAGACTCCTTTATAGGTAAGTTAAAATCCTATTGTCCTGCATTATTTTATAAGCTTTCGTCGTGGGAACGCGATTTATTGGATAAATCTTCTCTGTTGGTCATAGTGCCGTTTGTTGAACCTAAGTGTAAAATTTTGGTTTCTCTGTCCGTGGAGAACCCCCCATTGTTTATGATAGGACTCCTCTCTCCCCATCTCCAATTTTTATCTCCGCCTCCTCACCCGACGTATCTTCGATACACCCCTCCTTGGATAAGGATGATCCTAACTTACCATATACTAGTCTTTTAGTGTCGGAACCGATCCTGGATTCTGTAATTGATACCTTAATCCCGTCTCTTAGGGAGACCACTAGCCCTACTCCATTACAAACCTTTTGGGGCTCATAAGTCCTTGATAAACTGGTTTGTGAAAGTGAGTAGAACCAGACCTTTGTAGAAGAAGGCCAGAGGAAAGCTCTTGCTTGGTTGAGGGGTTTGGGCTTAGAGGTTTCTCCAATTAAAATGAGGAGTGCCCACAAGAAGTAAGGGCAACAACCATCTGCTGTTGAACAACTTTCTGTTTCATCTTTGGATATGGGGGCGCTTAGAGGCATGAAATCCCTTTCAAGGGATAAATCATGATCCTCCTCTCCTTGAACATCAGAGGGGTGGGAGGCCCCCTAAAATTTCCTTCCATGCGTCGTTTGATTTCCACTACTAAGCCAGACACAATTTTCTTACAAGAGACCTTAGTTGCTGAAGAAAAGGCCAGGAAGTTCATGATTTCTTTATGTCCTACTTGGATGAACAATGCGGTCAATTCCGTAGGGAAGTCGGGTGGACTTCTGGTGGCATGGAATCCTAATGTTTTTGAGCTACAACCTTATCTATGTGTTGGTGGAATTTTATTGACAGGTCCCCATATTCTTGACAAAAAAAGGGTATGCTTACTTAATGTTTATGGACCGTGTATCAGGCGTAGACAGTTTTGGGAACAGGTGGAAGGCAAGGGATTGCTTGCTCAGAATGATCTTATTCTCGCGGGAGATTTGAATTTATCTTTGGGTATATATGAAGTGTGGGGATGGCGGCATCAATCGATCCATTGGCAACATTTTTCAAAGATCTTTTTTCAAAATATCACTTGGTGGATGTTGTGCCTGCGGAGGTGGTGCCAACTTGGCGCAATGGCAGAAGTGGGGTGGATGGGATTCAAAAGAGATTGGACAAGGTTTTTTCTTTAGAAGCTATTTTTAATGATTCTGCATTATACAGATCATGGGTGGAACTACCATTTATTTCCAATCATGCTCCTGTGCTCTTCCAACTGGATTATGGTTTTAAGTTCGTGGCATATCTATTTAAATTTAACCCTGCATTGTTGAAAGATGAGTCTTTTGGTGATCTTGTTCGGGATGTGTGGGTTTCTTATCAGGATTCAGAGGTGGAAGGAGCTCAAAAAAGATTGGCTAGGAAGTTATTTAATCTAAAGCCCGAGTAAAGAAGTGGATAGCGGTTAGGAAACAATCTGAGCTACAAACCCTTGAAAAGATTGAAGAGGAGATTACCTACCTTACCAAACATAGCTTAGAGACTCATCATTGTTTTGATCGTGGTCCCAGACTAAAAACACTTGAATCTGAAAGAAACAAATCGCTGCTGGCGGATGAGGAACGTTGGCGCCAAAAGGGTAGGGTCACGTGGATAAAATGTGGGGACAAGAACACTAAATTTTTCCATCGGTTTGCTATATTTAGACGAAATAAAAAGCATATATGGGAGGTAAAGGATGAATCTAAACAAGTTCATGTTGGGCATGAGGCTATAAAGGCGTAAGCTCTGAGATATTTTAGATCTTTTTATAAAGACACAACTCAAAATTTGATAGAGGATTAGATTATGCGTCTTTATCCTAGGATGGTCTCTGCGGAGGATGTACAATTTCTTGAGAAACCTTGTACTATGGAGGAAGTTCTAAATTTTCTAAGGGGTTTCACTAAAGATAAGAGTCCTGGTTCCGACGGGTGGACTGTGGAGTTCTTCCTGCATTTTTTTGATCTAGTTGTCAGTGATCTGTTGGAGGCAGTCGAGGAATCACGATTAACCGGAGTGGTGAATAGATCAATAAACTCGACATTTATTGCACTTATTCCAAAGGTAAATGGCCCTACTACTTTTGGGGACTTTCGACCGATCGCGTTGTGCAATCTTTGCTATAATATAATTTCTAAGATTATTGCTAAGCACATTAGACCTATATTGTCTCGTACACTATCATAGGAGCAATTCAGATTCTTAAAAGGAAGGCAAATTATTGATTCCATAGGAACTGCACAAGAGTGCCTTTACAACATCAGAGAGAACAAGATACACTCATTAATCCTTAAGATTGATTTAAAGAAAGCTTATGAATGCATAAGATGGGATTTTCTGAGGTTGGCTCTATTACAATGTGGCTTCGGGTTGACAACCAAGTGTATTATGGGCCACATTACTTCAACTACCTTTGCGATCTTAATAAATGGAGAGACAACAATTTTTTTTAATAGTGGCAGAGGGCTTAGACAGGGGTGCCCGTTGTCACCCTTTCTCTTCATTTTAGTAATGGAAGGTTTGAGTCTAGCTTTTAAAAGAAGCCAAGAGGAAGGAACAATGGTAGTCATTAAGGTATCAAGGATAATCAGGATACTCCACCTTCTATTTTTCAATGACATTCTTATTATGACCAAAGCATCTATTGCAGAATGGATGAAGATAAAAAGGCTAATGACTATGTTCTGTAGCGCAACTGGTCTTTTGATAAATGCTCATAAATCCTCCTTTTTTTCAGTATGGTGTACAACAACAAGTTTTGAATACTTTAAAAGTTGCATTTCTATATAATTTTAATGATCTTACTGATGGCTTTAAGTACCTTGGTTATTTCTTAAAAGTTGACAGGTACAAAGCTGGGGATTGGAATTGGCTGATTGATAAATATGAAAAATGAATAAGCCATTGGTGCAATAGATGGTTGTCAATTGGAGGTTGCTTAGTCCTGATCAAGGTTGTATTAGAAAGCCAACCAGTATATTGGCTGGCTCTGGCTAATATTCCATCCTCGGTACTCCATAGAATTCGTCAAGTGGTATTTAACTTTCTTTGGTCTGGGAAAAAAAAAGAAGAGTTTTCACTTATGTAACTGGCGGCTTATTGCTCACCGAAAGAAGTATGGGGGATGGGGGTTGAGGAATCTATTCAGTTTCAACAGAGTTGTGGCGGAGAATACCCTTTGGAGGGCATTGATGATGGACGGATTATGGCATCGAGTTTTAAAAGACAAATATTTCCCTTATGTTTCGATGGCATGCTGGCTCCGAACGATTCATGAGGTCGGAGAAAAAGGATCACAGACCTGGAAGTATCTTCTCAAGTCCTTACACATTCTCCTGCATTGGCTTGTGTGGTGTCCGGGGTCGGGAGAATCCATTTTGATTGATAAAGACTGTATTTTGGGGATGGGGGACGCGACCATCTTGTCTAGAGATCTGATTACAACTCTAAATTATAAATGAGTCTTTTACTTATATCATGCTAACATAGTGCCACGTCCAGGAATGATCTGTTCCAACTGGATCACAAGTGCTGAATTGGATTTAGAGGGGCCTTTAGCAAGGGAATGGCAGGAATTTTGATGTGCTCTCATAAACACTGGTGTACAACTGTTGATGCGGCCATACAAACTAAAGTGGACGAGTGGCGATTCCTCTGGAAGGATTTCAGTCAAAAATGTATATGAGGCTACTGAAAAAAAGAAACAAAACCTTGTGATTGGAGGCAGGATGAAATCATTGTGGTCCTAGGACTGTCCATTAAAACTAAAGCTCTTTACCTGGTTGGTGGTCGAGAACAAAATTCTCACTTGGGAGAACTTGCAATATAGAGGTTTTATGGGGCCAAGCCAGTGTATTTTTTGTAAGAAGAATAGGGAAAAAGTGTTCCATATGTTTGTTGAGTGTCCATTCATGCGTGCAGTCTGGGAAATAGTTTATAAATCCATAAACAATCTGAGGGCGTGGACTGGTAATTCCATATCATAGTGCTTTAAAAACTGGAAAATGCACAACTCTACCTACCCCACTCTACCGTTTTTTATATGTTGGTATTTATGGTTGGAAAGGAATCTTGCAATCTTTGAAGATGGTTCTTCATCCATTCAAAAGGTGGGTTTTCTATCCTTATTAGTCATGGGAGATTATAAATCACCGACTAGAGCTCTGGCTACGAGGACGGTGCCCTCTAGGCCTGTGGTGGGTGAAACGACTGGTTGGTTTGATGGGGTTGCACTTGCATCGAGACAAAACAGTGGGGTGGGAGGGGTGTTACGGATCAACGAGCACAAAATTTATAAATGGACTATTAACTGTGGACCTGGCACTAATACTAGAGCGAAGCTGTTGGGAGCATGGGCTCTTCTTACTCTGGCTTCTCGGCTTGCTATTTCAGAGCTCTTTGTTCAGGGGGATTCAAAGATTGTTATTGATTGGTTGCGGGGCAAGGGCCTCCTTCATGTGGTCTCACTGGAGTGCTGGAAGGACAGACTTAATGAACTTATAAAGCTCTTCCACAATATTACTTTCCTGCATGTGTACCGAGAAGAAAATTCAGAAGCAGATAGCCTATCAAAACAAGCGCTTCTTAAGGTTCCCGGGAAAATTGACTATTATCAATGTGAAGGGGACCATGAAGGTCCACATATGTTTTTAGAACTCTTCTAGAAGTATTGATGGTTGATCAATTCCTTTTTGGGGAGTCTAGTTGGGAGGAAAATTTGTAGTCTGCTTTTTTCGGGGCTCATTGATAGGTGTATTTGTGATAGTTTAGTATGAGGATCCTAGCTCGGGTTGGGCTTTTATATGTGGTCTGTTTGCTAGTGTTTGGGATGTTTCTTCGAGAACCTTTTGGTGCAGCATCTGGATGTATTGGGGCTTTTTGTTGATGGTTATTTTTGTAAAAATTCCGTTTATATTTCAATATGAATATAAAGTGAAATTTTATGTGGAAAAAAATGTGAATCTTCTATTAAAAAAGTATGCTAAGTATTGTATTTAGTTGATTTTATATTGTTTCACAATTTTTACTCTATTTGTAACTTTATGAATATTTTATTTAAAAAGTATGTAAGTAGTAGGTGAATCTTCTATTAAAAAAATATGCTAAGTATTGTATTTAGTTGATTTTATATTAAAATGTATGTAAATATTGGATTTGGTTATTGAATGAAAAGAGTAATTTGAATAATTACTCCTATGAAATGTTATTTTTTCATTTATTTTAATGATAAAGATATAATAATTGTTAATTAAATTTATAATAATTATATATAATAATTTTTAAAGATAAAGGTATAAAAATTGTTCATTAAATTTATAATAGTTATATATAATAATTTATATTATTTAAAAAACATAATTAATTAAATTATTTAATTAGATTTAAATTATTAAATATGAAAACCAAATCATTAATAATAATGAATTTCAATCTTTGTGTTCCATGGTAACAATTTATGTCCAAGCTTTATAGGGTTGCATTATGGTGGAAATCTTTGAAAGCTAAATTTCATGATTTGTCTTGTTTTCTTCTAAAACGGGATAAAATTATTTTGCTCTAAAAGTTTTAAATATTTTCTAAAAACTATACAAATACTTAGAAATTTGAATACTTTTACAAGAATATCACCAAACATTTTATAATTAGTATTTTAAAAATTAGTAAAATTGATAAAGGTTTCTATACTTTTAAATAAGTATGGATCCTTAAAATTTTCCTTAATTGTTGCTAGGCTCTAGAAAAGACTCTTTTATAATTTCCATTGTTATTTGCAATTTTGAAATTATTTCTCTGCGGTTTTTGAACGGGAATACTGCTTCTTTGCGGTTTTGAACGAGAACTTTAAATTTTATTTTTTTTAGGAGATAATTTATTTCTAACATTTTATATCTGGGGTTTTGAACGAGAATAACTTTGAATTTTACCTTTTTTACCAAGGTTTCTCGGGACTTCTCTGGGGTTTTGAACGGGAATAATACTTTTCTTTGATTTTTACCTTTTTTAACCAGGTTTCTCCGGACTTCTCTGGGGTTTTAGGAAATTATTTTTGGCTTCTTCAATGGGTTGAGCAATTAGACATCTAAAATGAGGTGAGTCACTTTTTACTTTGATTCAATTTTAATTTTACATAAAGAGATTTAAATATATTTTATTTATTATTTATTTTAAGTTTCATAAGTAAAAGTTGATTTGAGAGACAAGGTCAATCCATAATATTAATTGTTACATTTTTTGTTCTCTTCTTTTCAATATGAGCACTCCACCACGTATTCCAAAAGCTCAGCCTAACAAGGGGAGGCCCCCCAAAATCACCCTAGAGATCCTTTACGATTATATGGAATCAGTAGAAAAAAGAAGAGAAGAGAGAGATGCCAAAATCCAAATAGAGTTAGAAACATTAGAAAAAAGGAGTGAAGAAAGAGACGTAAAACTCCAAATAGAGCTAGAGGCAATGATTGATAAAAAAATTAAAGATACCATTCAAACTCAAATAGAGGATAGATTCTTAGGGTTCAAGAGTGAATTGTAGACAATGAAGTATAGAATTCAAGAAATGGAAAAACATAAACAATCAACCCAAGGAGGGGTTGAACAAAATTACAACTTAAGAGATAGGATTAAAGAGCTAGAAGAAAAACTAACCAACAATTTGACCCTCAGTAATATGGAAAACAAATTGGATATCAAACCCATCAAAGAGGAAATAAATAAGCTAATCGAACTGGACCATGAGCGTAACAAAAGAGCCTTAAACCTCATAATTTTTGGTATAAAAGAACAACAAGAGGAGGATACGCTAGCAATAGTAAAAGAAGAATTAAAAAATAAATCACAAATTGATACAACTTACATGATAGAAGCAAAGAGGATAGGAAAAATATTTGATCATAAAGATAGGTTGATCCGTGTCAAAGTAAGTTGTAATGACCATAAATGTAGCACACTTAGTAAATCTCCGAGCTTAAAAGGGTCGGGAATATTTATAAATGAAGACCTCATTCCCAAAGACTAAGCTGAATTAAGGAAGGAAGTTCAAAAGGTAAAAGAAGCCAGGAAAGAAGGAAAATGGGCAATAATTAGAAATCTAAAAGCTATTGTTAGGGATAGAGACCAGAAGGATAATAATAAATAGGAATCTGGGACACTCAAGATCCTTTTAAAGGTCCTATAATTAATATATTTTGAAATCCATTTTGAATTATTTTGAATTTTGATAAAACTTTTAAAGTTTAAATATTAATATTGTATAATCGATTTCATTTTTTTGGGTGATCTAGAGTTATATGGCTATACATAAAGAAAAAGTGGTTCAATTTCTTTTTATTGTAATTAAAATTTATTAATATTTCTTTTTATTGTAATTAAATTTATTAATATATTTTGAAATCCATTTTGAATTTTGATAAAACTTTAAACTTTAAATATTAATATTGTATAATCTATTTCAATTTTTGGGGTGATCTAGAGTTCTATTGCTATACATAAATCAAAAGTAGTTAAATTTCTTTTTATTGTAATTAAAGTTTATTAATATATTTTGAAATCCATTTTGAATTATTTTGAATTTTGATAAAACTTTAAAGTTTGGGGTAATCTCCAGTTCTATAGCTATACATAAAGAATCACAAGTAAAATTCTAAAGAATCACACATAATCATTTACCTTCTTAAGGTCCGATAGACCAATCGGTATTAGTGGACGTTAATCATCATCATCATCATCATATTAATACTTATTTCAAGGAGAATGTAGAAGGAATGATTAATATAAGTTTAATGTTTAGAAAACAAAAGGATGGAGTGGAATAGGTGAAAGCCATGATAGTTACACTAGTTCACTTTGGGAATGTCATCGAAGTTTGTAATGCCAACACCACAAGTGTGATTCCAGAACTCATAGGTGCTACTAGAAGTTATTTTGTTGGAATTGTCCTTAAAAGTTCCATCAAAGTAACTATATATTTATTTTAATTTTGAATTTTTCAAACAATAAAAAATTTAGGGTTTGATTTTTTAATATCATCATTAAAAAACAAACCTTTATAATATATTTTTACTGTGTTTTTACTATTGAATTATATGAATACATCATCAACTTTGTGATATCTCCATTAATGCTTAGTAATTCAAAGGTTAACATAAACATATGTTAATATAATACAACACAAATTTGCTATAATAAACAATAAATATGGTAATAAAAATATATCAAAACCACATTTTATGCTTGTACTATTGAATGTATTTTCAATATGGTGGTTAACTTTTCATATCTAACATTATAAAATGAAGAAAAAAAAAACATAATTGGCCAATTATAGGTATGGATAATAAAATGACACATTCACAATATAAATGTTGAAACAAAGCATTTACATATCACTCTTCGTTGCCATCACCCTCATTATCTTTCTCGCTTGGCATTATAACATTGTTGTTCTCAAAAGGACGTTTTGATCTCAGATCATGTCTCAGTATGAACCACGAATCCCCATCCAATCCATCTGGGTAAAAAAACACCTAGTTACAGTGTTTTGGGAAAACATAAGTCTCCTTAGTTTCAACCCACATTTTTTAGTGTTAATACATATTAGCCTACTATCATGATCTTCCTTTACATTTCTTTGGTCGAAGGTATCCCACCACTTGCAACTAAAAATAAAGCATTGAAAAGATGAGAAGTTCATTTGCATGATCTTTTGTATCTTTCCAATGTAACCTAACTTGCCCTCTATTAGGTTTTGATCATAGTGGCTAGCAGGACTAGATTGGTCGAACTTGACCTCCACTCCACAATATTGTGTGATGTGTCCATCATCAACATCCTCAGTGTGAAAATGATGTTCATATGCCCACTTATATGGGAACAAATGCACATGTAAAAATGAAAACAAAGGATGGCATTATATGTCTAATAACCCGTGCATTAATAAAACCATAATACATTTTACAATTCAAATGTGAAATATTATAAATTGAGTGTGGTACTCAGAGAGGTTATTACAAAGTTGCTGCATCCGATCCCTATATTTAGTGCATCCAACTCTTCTCCATGAGGGTTACGACCGAACACGACATATTTCTCTGTAATCTGGTCAACCACCCAACTCTTGGGACATATTTTTGGCACATTTTCTTTTAAATGATTAGGATAAAGAATGCTTCTACCATTCACTTGTCTGAATACTTTCCTATATTGTCCCATTTCCTTATTTTCTCTTCATACAACGTGACCCATGGTTGTGTTGCCTCCACATTGTAAATAATGAATTTATTGATGGCATCAATTTCTAAATTCGTTGATGTCTACAAGAATTTCAAAACAAATAATATGAGATCAAATATATTTTATCAACTTCAGTGTAAACAATTTCTCTATACAAATATGACAAAATATAAGTGACTTACTATTTATCATGCACCTTTTTCTGTTCGTTTGGAGTGGCTTCTCTTCCCTTTTGTCCTCATCCCATTGGTCATCCCAAACTACCACCCTTGGTGTGTCATCAGTTTCCTTGATGTACTTAATGGCTTAATAGAATGACTCATATGCTATGTATCAGTCTGCCATAGAGCCCTTTGGTTTTTCCCTTTGTCAAACAAACCCCTTCAATTTTTTCATGTACCTGTCTAAGAAGAACATCCAACGACATGAGAGCACCCCAACTAATTCAACCTCACTAGGGAGGTGAATTAGAAGATGGACTTGCAAGTCCATACAACTCATGGGCAGTTCCTTCTCAAACATACAAACAATTTCAACTGTCTTTTGACACCACCATGGAATGATAGCCATATGAATCTCCTTTGATGTGATCCAATGTACAAATGGAGCTAATTTTGATATGGCACGTCGCAACTCCTAGGGGAATTCATGGTTCACACAACCATGCATGGGCAAAGGATAATGACACTACAAAATAGACACACACATTGTTAATTTCCATAAACTTGTGAGTGCATAGTATATTTTTACTGACACTATAGAAAAATGATCATGCATTTGACATGCATACCCTTAGAAGGTTCATATGGTCATGTGATTTCAAACTTGACAAATTCCCTTCTACAGTGAAGCAACGTCGTAGAGTCGACCCATATAAAGAAGATTCCTTCACACCCAATATAACATCCTTCTCCATAGAAAGATCATCTTTCTTTAAAATCCATGGGACATCACCTTCTTTAAAAGACCAAGAGGGACCCACCTCTCCTCTACTTTCTTTTCTTGGCCAATGTCTCTATTTAATATTTGAAGCAATAAGATCTCTCCTAACAACCAATGTGTCACTTTTATCCAATGTCATGTGCCTCCATAAAGAAGATGAAACATTTTTGAATATACGCATGGGATCTAGTAAGTGAGCAATCTTAAGATGATCCCAATATGGAAGCTCATAAAATACAGATTTCCTTTTCATCCCAATGGGCATTTTCTCAACATAAGTGTCAAAAAATTTGATCCGGAAAGATCTTTTAATGACTGTGGTTGAGTTATTAATTGCATGCGTTAATTAACCATTTAAGAATATGAATGAAAAGGATGAATTTAATGAGGAAACATAGCAGCCAAAAGACAATATACAGATCTGAACTGAAGCAATAAGAACAATAAACCATCACAAGAGAATTGATAACGGAGTTCGGCACAAAATTGCCTACGTCTCTGGGCCTTTGTCTCAGTGGGGGAGGCTTCTTTATTAATACTTCAATGCTTGTACAGTACAAAAAAAGTACATCAAATGGATCTCATATTGGTCTCAATGTGTTTTTCTTGACCTCATAAATCCAACACAACTGACGGCACTAAAAAATACTGAGTGTAGCTCCCAGAAATGGTCTGCAAGCGTCTGCTCCTCAATAGCTTCCCTGCATAAAAATGGCTTTGGCTTGGCTTCCCTTCAACATAAATCTGCTCTGACTGTCCTTCATGGCCTCAAACAAGCCTGGTTTTTATAGATCTGAAGTTGGTTATCCATCCCCAACTTCCTCCCAAAATCTGGGCTAAAAAAGAACCCAATATCTCCCAATAATGGCTAAAATCTCCATTTTCTAGGCATAATATCAGTCAAAATCCACTCTGTAATGTTAAAAACCCACTTTTAACCCAAAATATATAGTAGCCCCTTCTAACAGGGTGCGCACCCCCTTTACCAGGTTGTATGGGGCCACATGGCCAAGTGCCAACGCTCCAAGTGCTTAGGCGCCAGCCCCCTTAACTGTAGCTCCTGATTTTGGGGCGCCATTCATGTGATCTGGGCTAATCTGCCCCTTGGGCATGCCCATAATTAGCCCTTGGGCGCGCACCTGTCATGAAACCTCTTGCTAGGGCTTAGCCCTGGCCCCCTTGCGCCCTCCTTTGGACATTTGAACCCAAAACTATAGAAAAGTGGGTTTTTTTCACCAATTTGACTTTGGCAGGTTGGTATTTGAACTTTTCCAAAGACTTGGAGCTAGCCATGGGTCAGAGGTTCGAATCCCATGGACCCCCAAATATTTTCTACATGCCAACCAATAGTGAAGTGTCATGTGGCTGCCTATGTCTGGGCCATGTGGCACTTATTCATTTGCCAGTTGATCATTGACTTTTGCCATAGAAGAATCTGATTGTTGTGTGATATTTTTCACATTCAGAGTCTGTTTTGAGAAAGTAAATATATGGTCGGAATCGGGAGAACGAGACGGACGTAATGGCATTGGTTTCATCGAATTCTGAGCACTTTCATTTTTGAGCCTTTTTGAGCCCTGTTAGGCTCCTGGATCCGATTCTGGATCACACCTCCCCACTAAAGGACCTTTTGGTCCCCAAAAGGTTACTGACCAGTCAACAAGCTCGGGATAGGCCACCCGGCTTGTCCTTTGTCTCTGAAATTTGTCCTGTGCACCTGTCTCATCAAGATCAACTGTAACACAATCATGACAACTGACAGCATATTGTTAACCATTTGAACCCTGTTACATCTTACTGAAGCCACTATCATCCATGTAGACAACATTACTAATGATAGCATAAAAAAGACGACTGCAAATGAGCTGATATACTTGTAATATTTGCACGACATGAGCTTATCTTGAAGCAACTTATGATTGATTTTCCATTCAACAATCATTTCCTGTTCTTGCTTAAGATTGATTACTTCATTTGAAACAATTATTGGTTTGTTGCTTGCTTGCACTTCCTTCTTTAATTGTTCCATTGTTTGAAGTGTCTTATTTGCCTTAACATGATGATAATGAACCACATAATCTTGACCTGCTTTGGTTAATTGATATTGATTCTTTGCCCTGTAGAAGATTGCCTTACGATCATATAAGTATGGACTACCTAAGACCATTCCACATTCATTTAACGACACTACATCACATCTTACCTCATCCACATACCTAGATGAAATTGCAAATCTGATTGTGCACTGCTTTGTTATGTGCATTTGATGATGATTGCTTATCCATTTAAGTGTGTAAGGCTTATGATGTACTTGTGTTTTTAACCCCAATTGCTTAACCAATTCTTCTGAGACTAGATTAGATTGAGATCCACTATCGATTAATGTGTCTATCTTAGTGTGTTGCATGATTACCCTTATATGAAACAAGTTGCTTCTACAATCAATGCCTTCACCAATTTTACCTGTCATACCAACCAATGAGATTTTTGATTCATCACCTGAATCCGATCCCAAGTCTGTGGGTCTTGTTGTCGCTGCCACTGTTTGCATTCCCTTCTTTTCCTTGAACCACTTTGGCCTCTTCTCGGGATGCAACTGCCAATATCTGTCCTCATCATGTCCCCCTTTCTTGCAATGCTTGCAAGAGGGTTTCTCTTCCTTTCTTGCCACTGCATTTGAATTCTTGCCATGCCATTTCCTCTTGTCCTCTTTCCTTGAAGACGACGATTCCCCCGACACACCTGCTTTTCCTGCTTCAATATACATAGCTTGAACAGAAACCTCATTAAGGTTATTGGGTCCAAACATGAATACAATGTTTCTAATATGCGCAGGTAAACCTCCTATATACTTCATAAGAGTTTCTTGTGTTTGTAAAGGGATATCTAACATCAATGCCATTTTTCGAAATCCATCTGTATACCCTTGCACTGTTTGTCCTTTTCTTAGTTTTAAAGATTGCCATTCAATTAATGCTTTTTCTTTATAACCCAAAGGATAAAATTGTTTTCTAAGTGCAGCAATGAAACTTTGCCATGATGGAAATACGTTACCCACTTGTTGTGTTCCATTTTGCAACTTGCTTTGCCACCAGATGAGCGCTGTACCTGCAAGTCTCAAAGATGCCAACTTGATTTGTGTGGCCTCATCCTTGATCTATTGCACGCTGCAGTAAACCTCCATCTGCCTGATCCAATTGTCAAGTTTCTCTGCATTTACTTCACCATCATATATGGGTAACTCAAATTTAACATCAAGTTTTAACAATGGCATTTCATTCTTATGCTTATGAACATGATTCTTTGCATTAGATTTAGAACTTGAACTTGAAGAAGAAGGAGAAGAAGGAGGTGATGATGGAGGTGAAGGAGGAATCTGAGGATGATCCTCTTCCTCTTCACTTTTTCCCTTTGAAGATTCACCCAAAACTGGTCTCTTTCGTTCCAAGTAATCCTCGTACAAAACTTTCACCATCTCCGACATAGCAAGGAAAGTTTTCCGAAACTCTTTCTCATCCTGAGAAAGCCCTTCTTCCGATGCCATCTTCTAGCTGTGAGAAGCTCTCTTTCTCAATCCAATTAATGGATTCTCTGCAACAAGCTCACCTTCACCACGCTGTAGCTTTTCCTTGGTTAACATGCAAAACTCAAATCCAAACGTCAACTAGCTCAGATACCACTTGATCCAGAAAGATCTTTTAATGACTGTGGTTAAGTTATTAATTGCATGCGTTAATTAACCATTTAAGAAGCTGAATGAAAGAGGATGAATTTAATGAGGAAACATAGCAGCCAAAAGACAATATACAGATCTGAACTGAAGCAATAAGAACAACAAACCATCACAAGAGAATTGATAATGGAGTTCGACACAAAATTGCCTATGTCTCTGGGCCTTTGTCTCAGTGGGGGAGGCTTCTTTATTAATTATTCAATGCTTGTACAGTACAGAAAAAGTACATCAAATGGATCTCATACTGGTCTCACTATGTTCTGTTTGACCTCAAAAATCCAACACAACTGACGGCACTGAAAAAGACTGAGTGTAGCTCCCAGAAATGGTCCGCAAGCGTCTGCTCCTCAATAGCTTCCCTGCATAAAAATGGCTTTGGCTTGGCTTCCATTCAACATAACTCTGCTCTGACTGTCCTTCATGGCCTCAAATAGGCCTAGTTTTTATATATCTGAAGTTGGTTATCCATCCCCAACTTCCTCCCAAAATCCGGGCTCAAAAAGAGCCCAATATCTCCCAATAATGGCTAAAATCTCCATTTTTTGGGCATAATATCAGTTAAAATCCACTCTGTAATGTTAAAAACCCACTTTTAACCCAAAATACAGAGTAGCCCCTTCTAACAAAGTGCGCGCCCCCTTTACCAGGTTGTATGGGGCCACATGGCCAAGTGCCAGCGCTCCAAGTGCTTAGGCGCCAACCCCCTTAACTGTAGCTCCTGATTTTGGGGCACCATTCATGTGATCTGGGCTAATCTACCCCTTGGGCGCGCACCTGTCATGAAACCTCTTGCTGGGGCTTAGCCCTAGCCCCCTTATGCCCTCCTTTGGACATTTGAACCCCAAACTATAGAAAAGTGGGTTTTTTTCACCAATTTGACTTTGGCAGGTTGGTATTTGAACTTTTCCAAAGACTTGGAGCTAGCCATGGGTCAGAGGTTCGAATCCCATGGACCCCCAAATATTTTTTACATGCCAACCAGTAGTGAAGTGCCATGTGGCACTTATTCATTTGCCAGTTGATCATTGACTTTTGCCATAGAAGAATCTGTTTGTCGTGCAATATTTTTCACATCCGGAGTCTGTTTTGAGAAAGTAAATATATGGCCGGAATCGGGAGAACGAGATGGACGCAATGGCGTTGGTTTCGTTGAATTCTGAGCATGTTCATTTTTGAGCCTTTTTGAGCCCTGTTAGGCTCCTGGATCCGATTCTGGATCAAAATTGAAGATCATCGAAGATAGGCTCCCCATTTGAATCGAACAATTATTCCATTTCCTTCTTCTTGTCTATGTCATATTCCCTAATCCAATCTACCAGTGTCATTATTTTAGGTCTCTGGGTTCTCTCTATTTTACCATTCAAAGCAGATGCAACTCTTTTATAAAGGTGGTCTTTTGGGAGGAATACCCTCGAGCAGTCATACATTGGCTTTCATAGGTGGTTGGACCACCTAACTTTTATAGAAGGTCCATACCATTTACATCCATGATACCATTTTGTTACAAGACCCATGATGTTATTGTATACAAAGGTATACAAAGCACGTTAGTATAAAAAACATAGTTGCACTAAATAAAGTATGCAAAATAACATTACAGATATAAACAAATCAATGAACATGCTTACTAGAGAAAACTCCTTGTCATGGATAACCGTGCATGGTGTACGCACATACGCCATGTAACGTAAAATACCTTTCCATTGGGATGAATCTTGATACACCATATACATGTATCCCTTCCCATAATTTCTTAAATTCATTGATTAATGGTTGGAGGTAGACGTTCAATCTATTCACTTGTCTTCTACCCTGGACTATAAAAGCCAACATAAGATGTTCATTCATAGGGGGACACTATTATTGATCACTACCACTGGCCAAATAGAATAGTTGGTGTTTTGGAGGGAATATGGGTTAACTCGACCCATGGCTATGCTCAATTGTAGGCTCCGTACTTCATCCTTGAATTTACCGGGCCATGTATGCTCTATATGCTTGATGACTATGGAATTTGTTGGGATTCACTTAACTCTTGGCTCACTTCTATGTGAGGCATGCCACCCCTAGAAAACGACTAATTGTTTGCAACAAAAGAGCCTTTAAATCCTTGGAATTATAAGCATGTGCCTCAATATATTATGAGGAGGACCATGTGCCTTACCCTTGTTTTTTGATTTCTGGTATCTGTCATGCCAACATTCTGGACATATCTTTTTGTTTGCATATTCATCTCTGTATAAAATACAATCATCCAAACATGCATGGTATGATATGTACTCAACACTCAACATTTTTAGCATTTTATTTGCCTCTGTGCAACTATTGGGCAAGACATTATCTCTCAGAAGTACCTTATCTTTGAGTAACCTACAATTAGTGGGAAATAGAAATGTACATTGTCACTAAGCATGCATAAAATCAACCATTTTCTTCCTTCATTGTGTGAGAAGATTCCTTAAAAAAATAGGGGACTTAATGGTTAGTTACCTCAAAAGTGTCAAGAAACACGCGTCTGAGATACCATACATTGCTTTCAAGTTGTACAGTAGCATTTTTGTCCCTAGTTGGGTAGACCTCGACCCCTGTCGAAAGAGAGGGGTGGTGGAAGCTGATTTCAGGATTTTGAAGTAGGTATTGATGTTATCAACGTTATCCCCAACTATTTCATTTTGTTGGAATGCATGTAACAATATCACCTCCATGGCTTGGGTATTACGTAACAAATAATCCATACCAATCTCTATATCATCGCCTTCATCTCCAACATGTGAAGAACTAGTGTTACTGTAGAGGTTTTGAATTGGTGAACCAAGATGATGTAGGAGCATCTTCTACAACAATCTAGTATTTGACCTCTAAGGTCTTAGGAACTTTATGAGAGGAAGTTGGTTTCCTCATTGTAATTGTTTTTAATTATTTTCTAATAGTCTAGGGTGTTCGATAAGAAGACAATTTTTCCACGAATGTAATAGGAGGTGGAAGAGTTAGATAAATTAGGAATTATGTTTGGATTGGATCCTATCTTTTAGGATCAGAATCAGGTTGTTATAGGCTAATTAGAGTTTTTGTGTAATTTTGGTCATATCAGATCATATCTATGTGGATTGGATCGATCTGGTCCTTAAAGTATTAATGGTTTGATAGGCGAGACCAGAGGGGGTGTGAGTGTGTGAGATGAGTACAAAGTGAATGCGTGAAGTGTGCAAGAGACTTGAAGGAACTGAGCTTCATGTTGTAATCATATTCCTTCATATGTTGAATAAAATATTGTTTATGAGAATTACGTCTTCGTACAATTGTGTGAATTGTAAGTGTAAATTGTTGGATAATTGTGGTTGCATGTAAGTGGCGAATTGTTTTGTGATTGCAGGCGAAGGGATTGCGCATAGAGGGGTTCCAGATATGAACCAAAACCCTATCTAAATCCTTGTGTATTCATGTTTTGAAGCATGAATGGTTAGGATCAAATTGGGAGAATTTGAACAACAATCCACAACATTTTAGCGCATCGACATTTTCTTGTTGATTGAATAGGCCTGAAATCCCAAAGTCTCGAGGTCTAACACACGTGGCATAAGGGGAATGGAAAGGATAATCATTATAAGGAGGATAACGATCCACCTTCAATCACGATAGGATCAACAATGATCAAGCTCTAATCAATATGGTCGAAGTATTGAAAAGGGGAACCATATGCTTAAGATCTAATCGTTGATTAAAGTGGTATATTGGCGATATATGATTAGTGCGTATCAACAAAGTAAGAGGCGTTTAACACAAGGAGGTCTAAGACCCCACGACCCGGTGGCTTGAAATACATGGCATGCATTTACTCCTCCGCATAGTTCCATACACAGTTCCAACGTGGCCCACACAAGAAACTCTTTATAATAAATGAACAACAGAGATTAAATCTTCGAATATGAGGATCGACAACCCTCGTCATAACGGACCACGACCATTAAAGGTTTTAAGGTGTTGGAGTGCATAAAAAGTCCATACGTCTCTAAACCGAGATACGTCAAACTAACGTCAGGTTACGCGGTGGCCCATGATTTGTATTGAGTTTTGATTAAGAACAATCAACAGTCCAGAAAGGATCCGAGATCTAGATCAACGATAGACATTATATTGCTCCATTGTGGTTGATTGTTGATCAACTTTAGAATCAAAGATCCAAATTGATTGTGTACTTCCACGCTTAAGTCCGTGGTCATATGATAAAAGATTTTAGCACCTGAAATTAATCCCTCAATTCCAGTGTATGGTCTCACAACGAAGGAAAAGAGCATTAATGCTTGTTGAGGTAAATTTTTATTTTATTTTAATACAAATTTTTGTTAATTAAGCCAGTTCTCTAAAGAAGATCAAGGAAGGTAGGAGAGAACCGGTCTGGATTGGTTGTTAGTTTGGTATCAGAACCACATAGCAGCTAGAAAAGGATAATTGAAGATGACCTTTAGAATACAAGGAGGAAGAGGTCGAGGTCGAGGAAGACTTATTGAAAATACTGAAGTCATTGAGGAAACATGAAATCTTCAGGCACGATTGGAGGCAATGGAAGCTGCTCAACGAAGAGGTGCTGACTTGGGAGATGCCAATGAAGAAGAATAAGTTGCAAAAGATGAAGAGGGAGCAAAGCCTAAAGAAGAAGGTGTTGAAGAAAAATTAATTAGATCTATCATGGGAGCTAGCTCTAGACCGAGAATGGAGGTATCATTGTATGAAGGCAACATGAATGTAGATGAATTAATGGATTCGATCAATACTATGGACAAGTATTTTGAATATGAAAATGTACTTGATGAGAAAAAGGTAAAATTTGTTGTACAAGGATGAAAGGATATGCATTACTCTGGTGGGATGGATTAAAAACTGAGAGGCAGAACAAATGCAAGACAAGAATCAAGATTTGGTAAAGAATGGTAGGAAAGTTGAAAGGAAAATTCATTCCCCGAAATTATCAACTTAATATTTTTAGATAAAAGCAGGATTTAAAGCAGAGAAGCATGTCAATTAAAAAATACACTGAAGAGTTTTATAAATTGAATATAAGAGATGGCCATATAGAAGAGAATCCTGAGAAAGTTACTAGATATCTTAATGGATTAAGATATGCGATCCAATATGAAGTTGGAATTTTATCTTCTAACACTATTGAAGAAGCATATCGGTTTTCTCTTGAGGTAGAAGAAAAACTAGCAAGAAAGCATAATCAAAGAAGCATAGGTAGAAGCCAACAACTCACATAAGCAAGAATAGTCACCAAGAGGTGGTGATTTCAGAGGGAGGAGACCTTATCAAAGAGGAAGGGGATCTTCTATCATATGTTTTAGATGCAATAACTTTGGGCATAGATCATATGAATGTCTAGAAGAAAGTGTGGAGTCATCTATACACGAGAATGTACTAGAAGTTGGAGAGTCTTTCATGATGAAGAGAATACCGTTGAAACCACATAAAGAGATTAAGGAACCTACATAGAGGAAGACACTATTTAGAACTGTATACAAAAGCAAAGGTAAATGTTGTAAAGTCATTATTGATAGTGGAAGTATTGAGAATTTGGTGTCTACATAAATGGTTGAAATGTTGGTTTTGAAAAAGACAACACACCCTATTCCATATAAGGTGTCATGGCTGCAAAAGGGATATTAGCTAATAGTGAATGAACAATGTGAAGTGGAGTTTCAAATTGGAATATATAAGGACAAGGTACTTTGTGATGTTATGCCCATGGATGTCTGTCATATTTTTCCAGGTAGACCTTGGTAGTATAACAAAAAGACAATACATGATGGATGGAAAAACACACACACTTTTGAGAAAAATGGAGAAAAACACACTCTCTTACCATTGAAGGATGAATGAGCGATTGAAGAAAACAAATCAAAGGTCATGTTGGTCAGTGGAAAAGAATTTCTACAAGACATTAAAAAGGAAGAGGTATATTTTTCCATGATTAGTAAACCAAAGGTTATTCTCACAAGTACAAATTTAAATGATCTTCCTGAAGAAGTTAAAAATTTGTTGAATGAATTTATTGATATTATGGTTGATGATTTACCAAATGAATTACCTCCATTGAGAAGTATCACTCATCATATAGATTCAATTCCAGAGGCTAACCTTCCAAATAAAGCACCATATCGAATGACCCCACATGAGAATGAGGAGAAAAGAAATGAGGTACATTAATTATTAGATAAAGGTATGATGAGGGAAAGTTTGAGCCCATGTGCAGTTCCTATAGTGCTAAGTTCAAAGAAAGACGGAGGATGGAGAATGTGCACAAATTCCATAGCTATAAATAAAATTACAATCAAGTATAGATTTCCATTACCTCGAATTGATGATTTGATGGATTGCTTAAGTGGTACTAAATATTTTTCAAAATTGGATTTGAAAAGTGGGTATCATCAGATCAATATTAGAGAAGGAGATGAATGGAAAACAACATTTAAAACAAATGATGGATTGTATGAATGGTTGCTAATGCCCTTTGGACTCACAAATGCCCCTAACACTTTTATAAGATTGATGAATGTAGTACTTAAAGAATTTATTGGTAAAATTGTCATAGTTTATCTAGATGATATTCCGATCTACAATCAATCTAGAGAAGAACACTTGAGACACCTCTGGTTGGTTTCAATAAACTGCAACAAGAAAATCTACTGATCAATTTGAAAAAGTGTAGTTTTGTGAAGACAAAATTGGTTTATTTGGGCTTTGTGATATTTGGATAAGGCTTGAATATGGAGCAAGAAAAGGTAAAGGCTATAATAAATTGGCCTACTTCAAAGAATGCTTTTGAGGTAAGAATTTTTCATGGCTTGGGAAGCTTTTATAGAAAATCCATCAAGAATTTTGTTGGAATATGTGGCCCAATTATAGAAACCATTAAAGGAACCAAACAACCATTTAAATGGACATAAGCAACTGATAAAAGTTTTAAATTATTAAAGAAGAAGATAGTAGAAAAACCAATTTTAGCACTGCCAATTTTTTTTTTTTTTTGTTAATAAAATTGGTAGAGAATTTTATTCAAAAACGTTTGTGGTAAAGCCACAGAAAAACAGTATTTACATAGTTCAAAGAAGGCCTGCGAAATTTCGAAATCGGGCTGAAGCATAGCACTATCTATCATACTTCTAACCAACGTCCATGATCTTGACTAAAAAATGCTAAGTAGTCTCACATACAACCTATAGAAAATAGAAAGTACAAAAAAACTAAAACAAAGCATACAGATTAGTCATTTGTCAGGTGGGACTCATCATGTGTTGCTTCTGAAGCATCCGATGGTGAATTTAAATATGGTATCTGCCTAAGTGGAGTCAGAGACGAAGTGACGCCAAAGATAGTCGGGCTTGAAGATGACCTTATCGGAGAAACTGACCTGGAACACAACTCCACAACCTCCAGGCGAATTACATCCACTTCATTCCTCAATTGATGAATTCCATGTCGCTGCTCAATAAGTATCTCCATTGTAGTTTGCAAATGGGAAGAGGCATTCTGCAGACTAATTTGGAGTGAATTGACTTAGTTTTCTAGGGCCTCATGCTCTTCCTCTTGGAGCTCACGTCTCCGTCTTGCAACACCCGATCTCCTATTTTCCACATTGCCAACTAAATCGCCTTCCAACTGCACTTTTGGCGACAACATTGTCCACAAATGGCCTACTGGAGAAAGAATGTTAGGCTCTACTTGTAATGCTGCTTTCAATTCACTACCACCCGAAATCATAATGAACGCCTCCTTCATAAAATCCACTGTATCGTGTTGACTTGTGTGTTGAGTCGCCATCTGAGAGGTTGGAGTAGTTTCAACCTCCCTTATTTCCAACTAGAATGAACTTTAAGCATGCGATATGACTAGTGCCAAGTGAGACCATCATTTTGAGGAGTGGATGAAATAATCTTGAGAAATGGTGATGCCAAAGGGGTACGATGACGTACCAAAGACATACATGCAGCCTTTGAAAACACCTTCAAATATGACCAGGAGAGAGTGGCCATAGAGGATCGCTTGTGTGAATTAACGACTAAGGTCGATAGTGCATGGTTTAAATGAATATTGTTTCCACATGTCGGCGTTCCAATCCAAAATGTGCTTCTATCTCCTTTGCCACACATCATCCCCAACCTCAACCTTGGGCAATAACTTGAATGCCGATTATAATGTATGTTGAAGTTAGCTTATGGGATCCCTTTGTGACTCAAATAGTCAAACTACCTTCCTTTCGTGACCATAATTAAGGGATATAATGGTGAGATGCCAGACTGTTGATTCGTAATGTGCTCGGAGAGTCTCGTATGGCCAGGTTAGAAAAATAATCAGCCCTGGCATTGTTAATTCTAAGTACATGAAAACATTGAAGAGATTAAAAAGCCTATGAATCCTCAAGTGCTCTCACTATGATGCTTTTGAGCTTCATATCATGTGGGGGGGATATTTTCCTGATATGGTTGAGGATGACCCCAAAATATCCTATGATAGAAATATCTTCAATTGCCATTCTCATTGCTAAGCTTAGACCTTTAAAAAGTGCATAGGCTTCCGCTTGATTGTTAGAAGCTATGCCCATACTCCAAAATAAGGTTGTTTTGATTTGTCCCCCTGGAGAAAAGATAACCCCACCCGCTCTTTCCACCCCTTAGCACTGCCAGATTTTAATAAACTCTTTCAAGTTGAATGTGATGCAAGTGGGACTGCAATAAGAGTTGTTCTAAGTCAGGAGAAGAAACCCATTTCTTATTTTAGTGAGAAATTAAATGAAGCAAAGCAGAAATATTCGTCACATGACAAGGAGTTTTATGCAATTATTCAAGCACTAAAGAAGTGGAGACATTACCTCATGCCAAGGAATTTTTTCTTTACATTGATAATCATGCCTTGTAGTATATAAGCAACTAAACAAAATTAAATCAGAGACATGTCAAATGGATTGAGTTCTTGCATAATTTGACTTTTGTTATTAAGCACATAAGTGGACAATCAAATAAGGTACCAGATGCATTGAGTAGAGTCAGTTTAATTTTACAAGAGTTTGAGGTAAATATTGTAGGATTTGATTAGTTGAAATAAATGTATAAAGATGATGTAGATTTTAAAGATGCTTCTGCAGCCTGTGAAAATCCAGTAAATAGAGACAAAACTCCATGGTTGTATTACATGATTCAAGAAGGTTTATTATTTAAAGGAAATAAATTATGTATTCCAAGATGTTCAATGAGAGAAAACATATTGAAGGAAAATCACAATGGTGGATTAGCAGGACATTTTGGACATGACAAAACATTTTCTTAGCCAAGTACATTTTATTTCTGGCTTGGCATGCAGAATGATGTCAAGAAATTTGTTGAAAGATGCATGGTTTGTCAGTATGCAAAAGGAAGGAGACAAAATAATAGATTGTATAAGCCATTACCAATCCCACACCGACCACGGGACTATGTAAGTATGGACTTTGTGTTAGGATTGCCAAGAACTCAACAAGGTAATGATTCAATATATGTGGTTGTTGATAGATTCTAAAAAAAGACACACTTTATAGCTTTTAAGAAGACCAATGATGCAACTCACATTGCAGATTTGTTCTTTAAGGAAGTTGTTAGGTTGCTTGGATTGCCAAAGAGTGTTGTTTCTGACAGACACAACAAATTTATGTGTCATTTTTGTAGAACTTTATGGAAAATGTTAGGGACCAATCTCAACTTTAGTTCAACACACCACCAACAAATTGATGGGAAAACATAGGTGGTAAATAAAAGATTGGGAAATATTTTGAGTGTCTAGTAAGTGAGCATCTCAAACAGTGGGATCATGTACTTGCACAAGCAGAGATTTCATATAATGACTCACCTAATAGAAGCACAAGATTATGTACATTTTATATTTTGTATGGAATGCATCCTAGAGGAATTTACGAGTTAAGGAATCTAGGAAAACAAGAAATTAAAAGTGTTGATGGTGAAGGCTTTGCAATAAGCATGCAAGAATTGCAGGAAAGGATCAAGCAAGAACTAAGAGACAACAACAACAAGTACAAATAGAAGACAGATTTTAAGAGAAGACAACTGGATTTTGAAGTTGGAGACTTGGGCATGGTACACTTCATAAGAGAAAGTTTTCCTAGGGGAGAATATAACAAATTAAATCTTAAAAAGATTGGACCATGTAAAGTGTTGAGAATTTTTTCCTCAAATGCTTATGAAATAGAACTTCAAAGTAACCTTGGAATTTCTTCAATCTTTAATGTATCCAATTTATACCCTTTCAAGGAACCAACAAACAATTTCACAGATGCACCTTGTTAACACTCCAAAAGTCACCCTAGGCTGTAATCAGGTGAGCTTGGTAACATAAAAAATTTACGAAAAGAAAGTTGATTTTGAAAATATGAGAGAGGTAGGGCTGAAAGCTATCTACTTGACTTAACAAACCATATGAATCTATCCTTGCAAATCATCTTCCATATGCAGTAAAATAGATCATCCAAAAACAATGTTTAGCCCTTCAAGCTTTCAGGTGGAAGACTTTTATGAGAAAACATAGAACTGCAAATAGAGAGACATGAAAATCCTTTTCAAGCATACTATTTATACAGTAGAAGAAGAACCATAATCTGAAGATCCTTTTTCAGAAGAGATTAAGCAACACACAAGGTAGAAGATCTCAAAGGATCCTCCTAAGAAACCCTCTCACGCTTGCTGTTGAAGAAGAACAAACTTTAAGAGTCAAAACAAAGAAAAACATAGCTAAACATCACTCTCTTCTGCAAATGAATTCTTAACACAGAAAATGATAAGATAGGCTATCTTCATATTAATTCTGTCAAAGTACAAAAACAGTTCGTGAGCCTTAGCTCAACCCTCCCCTCTCCTACTAAAGCATTTGATCTATCTATTTATAACAAAAGGGAGGCAACAACTGGAAGTACGAGCTGGCCTCCTTCCCTTGAAAATCTCTAAACATTTATTTGTTCTAACAACTTAGATAACAATCTATGCTATAAAACAGGAAAATGTTGGTGACTAATCCAACCATGCTTGAAACTTATTTGATCCTCTTTTGCTGCGCAACTCCTGTTTTTCCATGTGTCTTTTAGGAGCGAGTAGTTGTCCTCAAAATGCCAGCTGCTGCTTCTGCAACTTTCTCCATCATCATCTTATTCAAAATATGTTAGCTTGGTCCTCCTAGATTCCTGGTGTTTGCTGGCAACTTCCTTGGGTAGCAAATCTGTGTAGCGCACCACAAAATGGGACAAGGAGAAAAAGGTAGCACCTGTAGGTAGCGCCATTATGTTGCATCTGTGTGCAGGATTATCTTCTGTGAAATATTAGGTAGTGCCACTGTGCTCTATTTAGCGCTTTCGGTGGCTTGTGAGCCAAAATTCTAACCTGTAAGCCACCGAAAGCTCTGCTTTCAGTGGCTAAGAATAGCTGTAAAATCTCGCCTAAGCCACCGAAAACTTTGTTTTCAATTTAGCTTTCAAAATTGCAAAATTGCATTTCCTTTCATCTTTTTGATCTTCAATTCTGCTCCTTAGGTTTATCCTTTCAATTAGCTCCAATAGATTGTTTATGTCCTGTAGCTTACCCTGAACCAATGATGATACATAGTATAGCTTTGTGCACTGTGAGCAACCATATGAAGTTAACATGTAAAAACCACTTTTCAAACGTCTTCCACACTTGGCATAGATTCAGACTATCACCAAATCCATACATGCCTTTCCCTTCAATCTCAAGGCGTTGTCAGTTGATTCTGTTATCATTAGCTTCTGCAGGTTTCATAGTATCTACCACATAACTGCATGCAATAAAAATTTCAGGAAGTTGCAAAAATTCAAACACTTTATCTCTACACCTCTTTCGATGTCGATTGCTGAGTGTATGGGTGTTGCATAACTTCTCCATCTTTGCAACTATCTTCAGTACTAACGGAGAGAGATTTTCATCCTCAGATTTCAAAAAACCCTTCGGTCATCGAGCCATGTTCAAACACACAGAAGTCTGGAACCTTCATTTATGTTGGCATGTAACTTTTCCCCTTTGACATTACATGGACCATCCTCTGCAGAAGCCCTCATTCTACAAAGAGACCGGATTAGCTTCCTTTACAAAGGGCGTACATGTGGGATATCACACACACTGGATTTTATATTGTTAGGGATTCATTCCACAAGGTAGGATGAATTCTTATTCCTGTATTACTGTGAACCACACGAGCGTGCAACCAAGGGAGAAAACCCCGCCTTATTAACCTCTGCGAGTTCATTATAAGATGATCTGGGGCTGAATACCATGATCCCTTCAAAAATTTAGATCGTAAACTCATTATTGTTTGAAACACATGGACATAAAACCCCTATCTCAAATATTTGTCTCTTGCTCAAAAAAATCAAATAGATACAATTTCAATCAGATTCCTCCAATGGGGCCACTTTGTGATAGAATTCAACACCTGTATGAATGCTCCGATAGTTAAGAACAAGCTACAATTGATAACCTTCACACTGTATATATGCGCCAATACCCTCGACTATGATCGATGAGTCATATGGGAAAAAAGGCTCGGTGTTGCTCTGCGCTTTGCGTTGATTTGAGTTTGACTCGTGGCTAGGCATGTGGACTCGGTTTGTGTGTATGGCTTATGTGTTAATTTGTGGCTTAACTCATGGGCCTTCAATAATTTTGTTAAAAGAAAAAAGCCATAAACCTGAGAGGGCTTAGGCATATGCATGATAACTAGGGTTCAGAGGCCTCAGGACACTCGAAGATATATATTCCTTTGCCAATAATATGAGATTTAGAATATAAAAAACAATGATATATATTTTATATTTTGTAATCTCCATAGCATAGACTAGGGTTTAAAATGACTAACGTTTAATTTGTATTTTTGTATTGCAGATCAAGAGGCACAGTTTTTATAGTAGATATTAGGCAAAGGGATCAATAGGAGCTTATCAAGGTTGATTGGGGAATTTGAGATTTGGCCAAGAGAACAAAGTCATAGGAGTTTCTAGGCAAAATTGATCTAATGAAGATGGTCAAAGTTAAGTAGAAGATTTGAGGATTTTAACAAAAAAGGCGAAAGACCCAAGAATATGATAATTTAAGCACGAAAGGATGAAATTCCTCAAAATTTGCAAAATTATTTATGGAGATAACATCTGGCTCCAATTGGGATGGATACCTCCCTGTGAGGCTCCAAGAACCTAGTAGTTCCAGTCGCCTTTACCATTGGGCTATGGAGTCATCTAGCCTTTACAACTGATTCTCTGTAGACCTGTAGCCTGCCTATAGCTTGCTTTGTTTATTTAAGAAATCAACAACTGAACGTAATCTACCTGCTCGTATGAAGAGCTTATTGTCCTGCCTATTCCTACTCTAACCCATCATACTGCTTCTTAATCAAGTAAACTCATGCTTCCAATGAAGCCATGTAAGAAACTGATTTAATCATTATAATTGTTTTTAATTATTTTGTAATAGTCTAGGGTGTTCAAGAAGAAGACAATTTTGCAACGAATGTAATAGGAGGTGGAAGAGTTAGAAAAATTAGGAATTATGTTTGGATTTGATCCTATATTTCAGGATCAGAATCAGGTTGTTATTGGCTAAATAGAGTTTTTGTGTAATTTTGGTCAGATCCAATCCTATCTCTATGGATTGGATCGATCTGGTCCTTAAAGTATTAAAGGTTTGATAGGCGAGACCAGAGGGGGTGTGAGTGTGTGAGATGAGTACAAAGTGAATGCGTGAAGTGTGGAAGAAACCAAAGGGAACTGAGATTCATGTTGTAATCATATTCCTTCATATGCTGAATAAAAGTTTGTTTCTAAGAATTACACCCCTGTACAACTATGCGAATTCTAAGTGAAACTTGTGGTTGCATGTAAGTGGTGAATTGTTTTGTGGTTGCAGGCGAAGGGATCACGCGCAGAGGGGTTCCATATCTGAACTAAAACCCTGTCTAAATTCTCATGTATTCATGTTTTGAGGTGTGGATGATCAAGATCAAATCGATAGGATTAGTTCAGCGCTCCACAACATTTTGGTGCATCGATGTTTTCTTGTTACTTAAATAGGTCCGAAATCCCAAAGTCATGAGGTCCGACACATGTGACATAAATGGAATGGCGAGGAGAATCATTATAAGGAGGATATCGAGCCACCGTCGATCACGATAGGATCAATGGTGATCAAGCTCTTATCAATATCATCAAAGTATTAAAGAGGGGACCCAGAAGGTTAAGATCTAACCGTTGATTAGAGTGGTAGATCAAAGGTATATGATTAGCGCATATCAACAAGGTACAAGGCGTTTAAAAAAAGGAGGTCTGAGACCCCACGGCCCGGTGGCCTCAAATACGCGGCATCCATTTACTCGACCGTGTGGTTCCACACACAGTTTCGGCGTGGCCCACAAAGAAAACTCTTTATAATAAATATATGACAAAGATCGAATTTTTGAATCCGAAGATCGACGATCTCATCGCAACAGATTGTGACCATCGAAGGTTTTTGTTGGATCATGTTGTCATTGATGCCAATGGTTTGATTGATTGATGTCATTGATTGATGTCAAGTGATTGATTGATTGATGATTGATGTAATGTAATATGTGTTGTCCTTGATGAGAATGCACAGATGAAGATGGATCAATGAGTTGTCATTGATATGATGAACATGGATCAATGAGTTATCATTGATATGATGAAGATGGATCAATGAGTTGTCATTGATACATGATGAAGATGGATCAATGTGGTTTCATTGGTATATGATGCATTGTTAAAAAAATGTATAGATGACTCATTATTGTCTTATCATGATTGATAAGGTGCACAAATGGATGAACTCTAAAGTGGTCCCCTTATGGTGAAAGCCCTCACGGGAATATGCTTTGCAGATTTAGTTATCCTAGAAGAATGGTTGGAGGACCCATGCTCTCATTATTGTCTTATGATGATTGATAAGGTGCACAAATGGATGAACTCCAAAGTGGTCCCCTTATGGTGAAAGCCCTCACGGGAAGATGCTTTGTGGATTGATTTATCCTAGAAGAATGGTTGGAGGACCCATTCTTGTATGTGGAATAATGAGATGAAGATGAAGGAAATTGTTGGTGAAACTATCCTAGATGGATAGTGCTTATCATGCCATTTCCGGTGGTATGTTGAATGTCACATAACTCCTCATGGTTTGAGAGTTATGGCCTTACAAAGATGAAGGACCCCCATATGAAGGCTTGAATCCCCCAAGGTCAAAGAAGTCAAAGTGACCTAAAAGAAGAAATCATTATTTAAATGATAAAGTAAAGTGACAAAGTCAAGAAGGATTATTTAAATAATAAAGTGAAGTGACAAAATCAAAGAAGATTATTTAAATGATAAAGTGTGGTGACAAAGTCAAGGAGTAATATTTAAATGATAAAGTAATGGATAACTTTCTAATTATGGAAAGTGGTTAACCCTAAAAATGAGGAAAATAGGTTAAGTGACCTAGAAATGGGTTAAGTGACCTAGAAGATGGAGAGTATAAATAAGAGGCAAGGATCTCTCATTTTAGATCACACTTGAGCATATTGAAGATCTATAGGTGACTGAGGTAACCAAAGGATATCTAAGCCTAATTTTAGAGGGAGTGTGAAGAAAAGAGGGCCAGAATTCAAGGGAGGATAAATTCTTTTCATGATGCTTTCTAAGGTATGTTATTTACTGGTCATCTCGCCATTTTCGCAATAACTTTTTTTCTAATCTGCGGTGAAAAATTCATCTTATGGGTCGTTGTATTTTTGGAGATACACTCCGTGGAAAATAGGGTTTGTGGTTAGTCCCGAAACTAGTCTAAAACAAGTGTTTCGGGTAAAAACGTCATAACTTCTTCATAACAGATCCAAATTTAGTGAGACAAATTGTGTTGGTTAGAGTACAGTCTATAGTATTTTTTGTAACAATTTTAGATCTATTCAACAAATATTCTGTGTAGGGCACGCTCTACAAGGTTGCTCTCTAGAATAAGCCAGAATTGAGCAAGGTATGCCATTTTTGCTATAACTCCTTTTCTGAGAGGTTCCAAGTAGTGACACCTAGAGGAATTGCATAAAACACAATGAAGAACATTGTGTATCAGTTTCAGATCTTTATTCATTAAAAGTACAAAGTTATGATTATTTCAGGTTAGGGTTGTTGACTAATCCAAAACAAGTCATGATTGAGACAACCAATTGATGAGTTGGCACATACATGAGGTGTATAGTTGATGATGTTGGTACACATTGATGAGTCATTGTTGATAAGTAGTTGACACATGATTGGTATATACTTGGTACATGGTTGGATGCACTTGTTTATGGTACATGTTGATTACAGGTTGTTTGGCACAGGTTGGTGCATGGTTGATGCACTTGTTTATGGTACAGATTGATATCTATTGAGGATTGTTGCCTCATCTCAGTTGGTGCTGAGAATGTAAGATGAGTCTTTCATATAGAGTTGGTGCTCTTGTAGAGTTGTACTCTATTCAGTTGTTGCTGAAAAACCCCCGGATTGAAGTCCATAATAAAAAGAAAAATTGTACATACATCTTGTGCTCCTTGTGGAGATGATTTGTTGATGATATATTGCTGATATATGTTTCTGATATGTATTCACATCTAACTAATTATTAATGACAACAATGAGTAATGAGTAAAGTTCAAATGCTAACTAATGAGTTTTGTGTAAGAGGGAAGTTTTGGGAAAAAGGTCCCCACACTCATTCACCCCCCCCTCTAAGTGTGGTAGGTGTGTCCAACAATTGGTATCAAAGCGGGCCTTCACTACAAGCCTTAACAAGCTTGAAAGAGATCCATATACAAACAAATGGATGATGAAATACCAATCCTTGACGAGGAAAACTATTTTACTTGGAGAATAGAGATGAGAGTGTATTTGAAGACAATGGGAGCAACTATTTGGAAGGCAGCCATTGGTGGATCAGTTCCGTTGAAGAACAAGTCAAAGTTTGCAGCTCAAAGGGAAGGAAAGAAGAATGATGCATTGGATCTTAAGACCATTCTTAGTGGACTCTCAATCCCTATCAAAGAAAGAATGGAACAATGCACTTCCACCAAGGATCTATGGCTAAAGCTAGAGGAGACATATCAAAACAAGAAGGAGAAGGAAGATATTGAAGACCACTCCATCAAGATTATCAAAGGTAAAGAATCTCCAAAAACCCTTGATTGTATTATTTCTAAATGTGGTCTTGAAAACATTTCAAATGAAGACAAAGAATCAAGTGATAATGGCAGCACAAAGGAAAGCAAAGAATCATGTGATGATGTTGACAAAAAGGAAGATCTTGAAAGTAACTCAAATGAAGGTAAAGACTCCTCAAAGACCCTTGATTGCAATGATTCAAAATTTGATGATGTTGAATATTTCTCAAGTGAAGAAGAAGATCTAGAAATAGTTGGTGTAAAGTTTGATGGTAGTTATCCCATGGAAAGAATAGAAGAAGATATATTAGAACTTCAAAAGGAAGTTGAAGAGGGTTTATATAGATATAGCAGTGATCATTATTATATAGACTATAACTATCTTTCGGATAACACTAAGAAGTTTCTTAGGAGGATTCAGAGGCACATCTTGAAGTTAAAAGAAATGCTCAAAGAACTAGAAGAAAGTAGTAAGATTCAATTAGAAGAAAAGGAAGAAGAGATCACAAGACTAAAGAATGAAAAAGAAGATATGAAGGTAGATGATGAGATTATCAAAAGTTTTGAAACTATTGTCCATCTCAAGACCCAAATTGAAGAAGCCAAAAGGGTAGAGGAACTATTGAAGGATCAAATAAATGAAAAGGAAGAGTCATGTCATAAGCTAGAAGCTGAAGTTGTTGACCTTAGAAAGAAGGTAGAGAAGTCAAACAAATTCTTGAATAGCTCAAGAATCTTGGATGAGATCTTGGAAAGTCAAAGATCACCATGTGATAAATCAAGACTTGGATTCAAAGAATAAACTACACATGCTGAAGCAAGCACCTCAAAGAAGCATGAGGTAAGTCCATCAAAGAAGGAAGACAATGTTGCAAAGCAACCATCTACACAAGGCAAGGAAAATTTCAAAAGAACAAAGCAAGGAAGACATCAAGAAGCTATCTTTGGGACACCAAAGCAAATGTATGAAAGTATTTTTCATGGGAATTGTTATTCATGTAATGGATATGGTGACAAATCTTTTGAATGTAGATCTTATGAAAGGAGATATAATGGAAGATTTTATAACACGATGAGGTGTTGGAGATGTGATCAAGTAGAACACATTTCTGTTCACTGTAATTCCATGAGATGCTACAACTGTAGTGGATTTGGCCACAAATCCGAGGAGTGCTGGAACACAAGAAGAAAGTCCATGATGAGGAATTCAAATAACATGGCTAGAAGAAGGAATGAATTTAGAAAGGGAGACATCTTTGAAAATATGGATGCTCAGAGCTCAAGTTCTGAGGAGCAGGGACATCTACATAAGTGGGTAAAGAAGTCAGAGCAGCCAAAACATAATGAAAGACTGAAGGGAAGCTCAAATGTGTCATCTATTGAGGCATACGTGGGTGACAGTGGTATCAGTCGCGTACATACGCAGGTTGACCTTGTATATGCCGCATACATACACGAGATGTTGTGCAACAGGCCACATGTATGTGGTGAAGCCTAAGGAAAAGGGCTATGCACAAGGATTGCAGTTTGATGTGATGGTATAACTCTGTGATGCAAGGTCTGACATGGTTTATTGTAGGTTCTCACACTATTTGTTGCAGGTTTTCATGAGTCTATATTGGGTTATATGATGATGATGCTAGCTAGAGATGTCATTGATCTATTGAAGCATACTATTAGTACATTGGTAGAGGCACCTACTAGAAGTTTTGATTAGCACATTTTTTCTGGTGGACTTGGCATACATGTATGCAGATTCATCTTGTTGTGGTATTGGTGCATGGTTGGCATACTTGCTTGGTACAAGTAGTGATACATGTCGATGTACATGTTTGGTATATGTTTGGATGATGAGTACTTGGCTAAAAGTACAACATTGGTATTACTTGATTAGCATATATTTTGGTACATGAGCCATTTGATGATTGAGGCACTTGGTTCATGGTAGAGACATATCATGAGTGATATGACACTTGTTTGGCATATTGGTGGATGCACATGGTTGGCATATTGGTAGATGCACATGTTGACATGTTGATAGAGGCATATGGTTGATACATTCCATGGATGATATCTTTTGTCACTTTGTATGATGTTGATGTACATGGTTGATGTAGATAGGTGTTGTGCATGATGAGCACACATTTTTTTTACAAGATGTGCTTGGTTGATATTTTGCTCATGATTATTTATTTCATTGTTGACATATCTTTTGCTTCATGATGCTTGGTATAGCATGAGTTTGATGCATGAACAGGTCCAAGGATCGTTATATGATAGCACATTGTTCATCTCGCAGAGAAGATAGGGGAGACATACCCATAGGGGTAGTCATTCTTCTTCCCATGATTCTAGGAGGAGATATTTATCAAATGCATACCTAGAAAACAACCCTATATTTGAATAAAGAGCATAGAGGCATAATTCCAGGAGGAGCGATGGTCACAGGGGGAGTATGTTCGATGTATTTTCAGTATTACATCAGAGTGATATCCCTTGTTCAAAAGGGGAGAGATTATTCAGAGGAAGATCAAAGGCACTCAAACAGGGGGATAATCCCCAAGGAAAGTTAAAGTAGGGGGAGCAGCCCCAAGAGGAAAATGGCCCTTTGCCATTGATGTCAAAGGGGGAGAGATAGTCACAATGATGTGATTGATGATTATTGATTGGGAGAGATAGTCACAATGACTATTGATGTAGAGCATGCCTTATCTACATGTTGACATCAATAATTGGTAATTGGTGTTGACATCAATATTGGCATTGCCATCAATGCCAAAGGGGGAGATTGTTGGATCATGTTGTCATTGATGCCAATGGTTTGATTGATTG
>ML789442.1:469544-480073 GCA_009831015.1 Picea engelmannii
ACCCATGCTCTCATTATTGTCTTATCATGATTGATAAGGTGCACAAATGGATGAACTCCAAAGTGGTCCCCTTATGGTGAAAGCCCTCATGGGAAGACGCTTTGCGGATTGAGTTATCCTAGAAGAATGGTTGGAGGACCCATTATTGTATGTGGAATAATGAGATGAAGATCAAGGAAATTGTTGGTGAAACTATCCTAGATGGATAGTGCTTGTCATGCCATTTCCGGTGGTATGTGGAATGTCACACAACTCCTCATGGTTTTAGAGTTATGGCCTTACGAAGATGAAAGACCCCCATATGAAGGATTGAAGCCCCCAAAGTCAAAGGAGTCAAAGTGACCTAAAAGAAGAAATCATTATTTAAATGATAAATTAAAGTGACAAAGTCAAGAAGGATTATTTAAATAATAAAGTGAAGTGACAAAATCAAAGAAGATTATTTAAATGATAAAGTGAGNTGACAAAGTCAAGGAGGAATATTTAAATGATAAAGTAATGGAGAACTTTCTAATTATGAAAAGTGGTTAACCCTAAAAATGAGGAAAATAGGTTAAGTGACCTAGAAATAGGTCAAGTGACCTAGAAATGGGTTAAGTGACCTAGAAGATGGAGAGTATAAATAAGAGGCAAGGATCTCTCATTTCAGATCACACTTGAGCATATTGAAGATATATAGGTGACTAAGGTAGCGAAAGGATATCTAAGCCAAATTTCAGAGGGAAGGTGAAGAAAAGAGGGCCAGAATTCAAGGGAGGATAAATTCTTTTCATGATGCTTTCTAAGGTATGTTATTTACAGGTCATCTCACCATTTTTGCAATAAATTTTTTTCTATAATGATTCAGACCGTGAGATTGATATGAAATTGAGGAAACATATCCAAGTATCTTTGGTAAAAAATCAGCTTGTGGATCGTTGTATTTTTGGAGATACACTCCGTGGAAAATAGGGTTTGTGGCTAGTCCTGAAACTAGTCTAAAACATGTGTTTCGGGTAAAAACGTCATAACTTCTTTATAAAAGATGCAAATTCAGGGAGACAAATTATGTTGGTTAGAGTAAAGTCTGTAGTATGTTGTGTACTAGTTTCAGATCTATTCAACAAATATTCTGTGCGGGGCATGCTCTACAAGGTCGCTCTCTAGAATAAGCCAGAATTCAACAATGTATGCCATTTTTGCTATAACTCCTTTTCTGAGAGGTTCCAAGTAGTGACACCTGGAGGAATTGTATAAAGCACAATGAATAACATTGTGTATCAGTTTCAGATCTTTATTCAATACAAGTACAAAGTTATGATTATTTCAAGTTAGGGTTGTTGACTAATCTAGAACTAGTCATGGTTGAGACAAGTAGTTGATCAGTTGGCACATACATGAGGTGTATAGTTGATGATGTTGGTACGTATTGATGAGTAGTTGACACATGATTGGTATATACCTTGTACATGGTTGGATGCACTTGTTTATAGTACAGGTTGTTTGGCACATGTTGGTGCATGGTTGATGCACTTGTTTATGGTACAGATTGATATCTGTTGAGGATTGTTGCCTCAACTCAGTTGGTGCTGATAATGTAAGCTGAGTCTTGCATATAGAGATGGTGCTCTTGTAGAGTTGTAATCTATTCATTTGTTGCTGAAAAACCCTCGGATTGAAGTCCATAATAAAAATAAAAATTGTACATACATCTTGTGTTCCTTGTGGAGATGATTTGTTGATGATATATTGCTGATATATGTTGCTGGTATGTATTCACATCTAATTGATTATTAATGACAACAATGAGTAATGAGTAAATGTCGAATGCTAACTAATGAGTTTTGTGTAAGAGGAAAGTTTTGGGAAAAACATCACCACACTCATTCACCCCCCCCTCTAAGTGTGGTAGGTGTGTCCAACAGTTTTAAGGTGTTGGAGGGAATAAAAAGTCCCGACATCCCGATGCCAAGATACTTCAAGATGACGTCGGGTTCCATGGTGGCCCACGATTTGTATTGAGTTTTGATTAAGTGCAATCAACTATTCAGAAAGGATCCGAGATCTAGATCAATGATGAACATTATATCGGTCCATTGTGGTTGATCGTTGATCAACTTTGGGATCAACGATCCAAATTGATCGCGTACTTCTGCACTTAAGCCCATGGTAATTAATATATGGTCATATGATAAAAGAGTTTAGCGCCTGAAATTAAGCCCTCGGTTCCAACATGTGGTCGCACAACGAAGGAAAAGAGGTAAATTTGAATTTTCTTTTAATTCAAATTTTTGTTAATTAAGCCAGTTCTCTAAAGAAGAATGAGGAAGGTAGGAGAGAACCAGTCCGGATTGGTCATCACAAGACATACTGGGATTTGAATAGGTGGTTGATTCAACCATTCTCAATATACTTACTCTCTGAGTTGTGCTCGTTTAATAGCAAACTCATGACTTGACATTATAGTGGAGTGCAACAATAAATGGTATATAGGTCGTTCGTCGTCAAAATCCTTATTATAAAAATATTTAAAATTACATTGAAAATATTAATAACACAATCCATTTAGTACATTCAACCATTATACCAAATATTTATTAGAAGCATGGAATTTTTTTCCCCAATAATAAACATGCGACCAACTGCTTTATAAAACAAATGTTGAATTAAGCAATACATTTACATTAGTTCCACTGAAAATCCAAAAATCGAAATACTCAATCGTTGTTTTCTTATGCCTCAAGGGACGTCTAAAGGTAGACCGAATGCAAGACATTTTTGATGAGTGGTTTGTGGTCTACGCAATTTATAGTTTATTAACAATTCCTCGCCAGGAGACGAACCATGTATTGCACACACAACAACAAATCTGGATGCCTTCATTTTCATAAAGAACTTGTCATTGGAGTGTTTCTCAAAGGAATGATTTGCAATAAATAACGAGGACCTAAAACTATTTATGAACCTTGCAATGTTCCCATGAGTTTGTGGATGACCATCGATATAAAACATTTTCCTGTTAAAGTTTCTAGAAGCATAACTGTTCATGCACACATTATACATGGAAATGCTATGTTTGCATTGAACAATATTAAGGTAATTACACTGACAATAAATAGAACCACAAAACGACATAAGTTCTACTGGTTGTTTGGTAGGAACATATACATGTGAAAGGATGAACAACCCAACATATACAACATCTATTTTAGACTTGGAAATCATATAACTATTACCACAAAAAGAGAATTTGGTTCCAACATCGGGCACAGGCATGGAAGACGACCAATCGCCATACAAAGCTTTGTTGTAACAGGTTTGGTATTTAAATTGAAAATGGATAGGAAGAGGGAAGTCATCGCTACCTTCCAATAATTGAACTGTCCTTGGTGCGTACTTGGACATTTTTGCTCTTAGCTCATACAACTTTTTGGATCTCCTAGTAGAGATGTTTTGTGCAGTATTGATATCATACTTTGGCTCACTAGAACTCTTTGTTGGCTCAATAGAAGGAGATGGGTTGGTCAATTTAGGAGGAAAATTAGTTGATATGGATTCCAAATTTCGAAAAAATGAGCATATGGAAGTTTTCCTACGTGTATTTTTTATATCACCTATTGGATTCTTGACCATAGTGGGACATATTAGACCGTCAACTTTGGGTAGTTGATCATTAATATAATGGGACAATGTGGCGTGTCGAGGGTTTTCCTTCAATCCTTTACATTTTGAACAACCACTTACTACCAAGGTGTCATAAAAGAGATCCAATTCACATTGCAATACCGTTGACCTAGGCTAGTTTCCAGAAGATGGCATGTTGTAATTGGCAGGGTAACCCAGTTGTCTATTTTCATCAAACATCTGCATGCGGTATCTTTCTCCTGATAAGAGCTAGTGACATTTTGGGACTTGTGGAATATATTGCGTGTCCGAACGCGATCTTGAATCATGATCCTACAAAGTTCAATAAATAATTATTCAAATGCACGTGCATACATAACATAAATTCAAATAGATAAATGAATTATAAATAAAACCTAGATTTACTGTAATCGACCGAGGAGAACTTGGAGTACTCGCAATGATATGGAATGAGTTAGAATTTGAAGAATTGGTCATTTGATATTATAAACTTGTTTTCCCTGCATTTGAGCCAAAACCATCATCTTGGGAAGCATAAAACAATCTATCTTCAAACAAAATTTCGAATAGATTTTAAAAGTTAACGATGCCCCTAATTATATTATGACGCCTCGGTGCGTGTTGATATACAAAATGCATTGGTGCAAAATTCAAAGGTGGATATTTTCATTTTGTGAATTAAATTGTTTGTTGGTGTGTTTTTACGTAAACATTGCATCGACGCGCTATAAATTGTATATCGCACCGGGAAAGTAAGTTAAAAAAATAGCGCACACATTTATCATCAATGCACTGAAATATACAATGAAAAAATGAATGAGAAATTCAATTTTTCTAAATGTATATGTTTATAAATGAAAACCCTATTCATTCTTTCATTCTTTCACTTAAATTTAGAGGGGAAATTTGTGCAAGAGAGATTTACTAGCAAAGACATTAGAGTGGGTGGATTTTTTTGAAGAACCAAATTCGAAAGGGATCACCGTAGGTCACATACAAATTTGCAGAGGAGAAATTTCAAGTATGCGATTTCATTTTATTGATCATCTTAATCCTTCCCCTATTTGATTCAAACAATTTTCAATGTATTTTAAAAATAATAAAGTGTTTCATAGTTACCTTTGGTATTGGAAGCCCTAGCTTCCTTGTTGTTTCTCTTGCTTTCTCTCTCCATATTTCACAATGAGAGTTTTTTTAAAGTAATAGATTTTTTTGGGTTTCTTTACTTATATATGGGGCATTTAGTATCGGTTGCAATGGGACCTCTCATTGCATTGGATCCCAAACTGACATGTAACTGTCGATTTAATTTTTACAAAACACATTCGTCGTTAGTGGTCCACATTGTACAAGGATAGAGCACCGATGCACATGTTCCTATCAACATTACCGCTGAGTTTAAAATGAAAAGAACATTGTTTTTAATATCAAAACCGACATATTTTAAATTTGTTCACGGGTTTGACGATGCACAATAAACAATAATTAGGAATCAATGCTTCTATTTATTTATAAAGAACCGTGTGAATACAACAATTTATAAATAAATATTTTCGATTTAGTAAGGAAATTATTATCATATACTAGTGCATATACATATGATTAACACACTGGTGTGTACTGATTTATTATACACACCGAAATCTTATTTTGTAATTTTTATATTTGATGATTCATGGATTTTATTTTTTCATAGAAATGGCCAATAGAAGTTCAAGGAAAACAACTTATTGCAGTGAGGATGATGGTAGATCATCCCAAGATAACAAGGGAAGTTCTTTAAGTTTTATTAAAAATTTAATATATTTGGATTATCTGTAGGTTTAAATTAATGATGTGTATTGGTTAAGGCGTGTCATGCAGAGCAAAAACTTGATAAGATTGTTTACAATCTAAGTGCAAACGAGCGTAAAAGATTTATGGAAATGTTGCAAAGAGAGGAATTAGGTGGATCAAAAGGTAATAATCATGAAGTTTTTCTTTGACTTTTTACTAAAAATGTTTGTTTGTTTTTTTTTTTTTTTTTTTTTAATAACTTTAATAACTTTAATTGATAACATGTTTTAAACACTCGAATTCACATTTTTTTAATGTTGTGCAGGGACCGATAGCGAGGGAACGTAATTTCGTCCCAAGAATATAAAAATCATGAATGATGAAATGGTGATGGCTTGGTCCTCAATTCATCTAGACTGGTGCTAGAAGTTAGCGAGAGGGGCAAATTGTTTTACAAAACTTTGAGGGATATAGTGGAAATAACACATAGACGTACTTTCCACTTACAATACAAAAATCAATTCAGTGACTCCAAGAATCAGGTTAGACATAAACTACAAGAAGCGTTTCTGGAGCAATGGTCAACGAGACATGTGAGACTTATAATAGAAAAATATTACAATAACATAAACGAATCATTTAAAAAGTATTATTATTATTATTTAACTAAAACTGAAATTGTATTTATAAAAAAGGTGCGTTGTGCCAAAGCAAACAACTTATTACATAATGTTTTTTTTTTAAAGTATTTGTATATTACCTTTCAGAAACAAAAAATACAGTATCATATGACATGCCAAGGTTCTATGTGTGCTGAATTGCCCCGTAGGGAAACTGATTCAACTTGTCTCTCAATAATAAAATCAACAAAATTAAACTATATGAACTAAATCTTCCTTTAGGGAAACCGATTTAGCCGAGCCTATCATGAAAACTAAATGACCAAAATAAACTAACTCTGGAAAATCAAACTTGAAAAACTGTGCAAGGCACCGTATACAGCCCAAGAGGAATCTTAGAGAAATAAAAACAATTAACAAAACCAAGCATGCGAGCTGACACATGTGCTCATGCGGGCTGGTGGTTTCTTTTTTCCACGTCACTCTTTGTCGCCATCTAGATCCCTGGAGCAAGGATCACCACCGAAGTTTTTGGAGTGCTGGCTGCTAGTTTTGGAGAGTGCAGAGAGTGTTGCAGGGTTGTGAGCAGAGATTCAATTCTTTCCCCTTGCCTGCCCATGTTTTCCAACCGAAAGCGCAGGTCATCCACATCCTTTATGACAATAAAATCCAGGTCATGTAATATCGCCACTGAGTCGCGAATCCTTAAGCATGAAGCACAATCCATGCATGTATAATTCTATCCCGGAGGCTCTTCCAAGGAAGCGGGGGGTTCAACCAAAGGGGAAAGGATGAAGGGTGGTGGAAAGGGGACAAAATGCTCAGGTGACTGCATCGGGGGGATCGTGGCTAGTTTTGAAGAAGCCAAATTCTAGATTGGGCTAGGAGTAAAGCCTAAAGAATTATCGTGTAGGTCAAACCATTCCACACGATAAGCCCAAGGCGATGACAGAGGTGAAAGGATATTATCACCCGGACAAGACTTGGCAGAGGAGGAGAACGAGGAGCTAGGCGATGAATAAATGACAAGAGGGGGCCGACTGGCCATATGCACTTGGTTCTAATACTATACGGGGCCTCATTTTGGTTTTCTGCAAAGTCGAGGTATATCTAACATGAGTGGAGAGGAAGGTAGTGTAGCAGAGGCTTGTAAGGTAGAGAAAATGAACAAGGGAGCAGAGATCCACCATATGAGCCACCAGAGGGAGCTGTAAACCAAAGGGTTGTTCGACAAGAAGTGAGGAGGCATAATGGTCCAACCAATGAGTGACAACATGATAAGGAAACCAAAGTGGAGGGTCACACAAATGTAGAGGTGACATCCAGAGTCGTTCTTCCATCACCCGGACGAAAATGCAGAGAATGACACGCTGTAGCGTCGTGTCCAAAGATCGCAGAAATGAATGCAAAATTCAATCATTGGGGGGAATTAAAAGCAGAGGGGTGCATTAGGTGCTAGTCACATGGCTGGAGCAAGCCTGGAAGGTGCCACCCTCTCCGTTGAGAACGTGGGACCTACTGACACCCCATCCGAGGAACTTATTACATAATGTTAAGTTCCAACAAGATTAAGAATTTATTTGAAGTTACAAAAGGAGTAACACAACACATCAAAAGGTTGAGGGAGGTTATAATTGAACTAATTGCATTCCACAAGTTCTTGCATGAGAAGATTTTAACAAATTTCTTACATAACAAGATATAAAAACAATACATTTCTAGATTGGATTACGAGTTTGGATTCTTGTCACCACTGATTGTGTTCCTGAAGAATGTTTTCCTTCTTTACTACTATAGTCCAAGTTTTGTTTTTTTATGAATTTGGTGCCTCTCCCTCCATTTTTGACGTGCCTTGATTTGGAGGTTTATGTTGTTCAAGGTTCTCCCCTTCTTTTGCCTAGTCCGCCCAACTCGCCTTTCAAGCCAGACCTGAGGGATAAGAAAAAATTTGATCCAATGAATCTTGTGGTGTTGCATCAATCTTTTTGAATTCTTCTTGGTCCATATCTAGAGGTATACCAACTTCTTCTTTCACAGGATCATGTGGATCCACATCTTGTTTTTTGGAAGAGGTGTCCCTGTTTTCTTCCGATTTTGAAATGGGCTCATCCATGGGTGGATTAGGGGCATTTGACTCATATTTGATAACCATTTGATGTTCTTCTTTGGCACCATCCCACCAATTTGACTTATGCCAGAGTTTCTTGGATTTCCTTGGTCTTTTTGATCAATGGGTTGCCTTATGTCTCGTTTCAAAACAAACTCTGCAATGGAAATATACATTTTCATAATCTAAACTTTGAGACCAAGAGGAGTTTTCACCTATCAAGATTATTTCAGTGGTAAACCCTTTTGTTGAAATCCATTTCCACACATATTTGAGCATAAGTGGTAGTACTGTAATTTTCATTTTCCTCACTTATGTAGTGGAATTTCCCAAGAGCATTTCCAATGGCTTGAAGAGAGGGTAAACCCAAAATTTGCAGAGGTAAGTTTGGAAGTCTAACCCAAACCAGAGTTGAAGAAAAGGTATATGTTACATGATCAAAGGAAAGAGTCTAGGGTTTCATGCATAAACCAAATTTTCTGAGAAGGAGGGATTTGTTTTTAAAATCAAATCTTGTTATCAACCTTATCAAACATCACAATAACAAACCCTTTTCCACATGGATAAATAGACGCTTCTCCTTTGATATTGGGTTGCCAGAGATCTGAAATCCATTTGTGCAGGTCCACTAGACATGACCAAAAACCGATGAACCAAGAAATCAAAGAAATTGAGCTATAAATCATTGCCTTGGATACACTATATTTCACGAAAGGTATACTGATAGTTAGAGCTTCCTGAACCATCAAATTATTAGAAGAAGATTGCATAATGTCATTGAAAGAGGGCTTACCAAAATTTCCAGAGGAGGGAGGCGGGGAGCAAGCACCAAAATAATGCACATGATCTACATTAAAAAAGGAGGCAAAGTCTCCGAGGAGGGAAGACCCAACTTTAAAATGGAAAGAACATAGTTTTTAATATCGAAACTGACATGTTTTAAGTTTGTTCACTGGTTCGACGGTGCACAATAAACAATACTTAAGCATCAATGCTTTTATTAATTTGTAAAGCACTGTGTGAATACAAGAATTTACAAGAAAACATTTTCGATTTCGTAAGGGCATTGCTTTCAGATACTGTTTGTATACATATGATTAATAGATCGATGCGTACTAGTTTATTATACGCACCAAAATTTTATTTTGTAAACAAAATTCGTAATTTTTATATCTGATAATTCTTGGATTTTTTTTTATAGGATTAACCGATAGAAGTTCAAGGAAAATAACTTGTTGCAACTGTTGTAGGAAAATCTCCCTGCGGATAGGTAGATCACCTCTAGAGCTTGACCTTAACCCTAGATAGAAAAATACTTAACGTGGACACTGACTTCCTTTCAAATCTATCTAAACTAATGCATGAGAAGGAAGGATAACATAAGTACCTCTTAATCACCGTTTTTCCCTGCACGCTCTGAGTTGCGCTCCAATCCTTTGCTCCTCGTTGAGATCTGTGGACAAAACAAGATACGACCACTTCCTACTCTATTGACATTATCTTGAAAACAGATCTATCAATAAATGACAAGTTCATGTAACATCAGACACAAACTAGAAAGAAACAGGCCAAGCGTGTCATATTAATGAGAATAACGACAACAATACTTACAATCGTAGATGCGAATGCGATAGCTTCGTCAAGTCCCCTTCGTCTAACCCTTGCCTGAAAGATCCACAACCTGGATAACAACAGCTTCACTGATCACTCTCCTTTGGCTGACTGTAAGTTTCCTCCAAGATCATAAGTTTCACATGTTCAATTCTTCCCCCTTTCCACCATCATAGAGCCTGTTTATATAGGTTAAGAGGAGCTTAACCTCTTGAGTTATCTTTAGAACAAGTTGGGAACCTTATCCTTAGATCAAGGATCTCTTGATGAAACCAATAATTCGAGCACAACTGCCTTCTAATCTCGAATGATCCTCCCCTTATTCTCCTCAACGGGCTAACAACTGACCCAGAATAGGGAGCGCTCCCTCAGAAGGGGCATCAGAGCGTTGTAGCGCTCCTTGGTAAGCCTTGGGGAAGCGCCAACGCTCTTAAGATGAGCAACGCTCCTCCAAAAGGGGCTGGGCAGCGTTATAACGCTCCCTGAAGCATTGTAGGGGAGCGCCAGCGCTTCTGCAGCTGAAGTAGGGGAGCGTTCCCCCTCCAAACCTTTGTTTTAGGGTTTCTTTCAGGTGTCAAGAGTTATTTGATTCCAGTAAACCAGTTCTCCTCCTTCAAATCAGTCATGTGAGATGTTATAAGTGCCTCTTTAGTGTCGTTATCATGGCATTATGTCTGAACATCGTTTGCGACACTAGTGACCAACTTGCGACACTTGCGAAAGTTGTAGGGAAGATGCGACACTTACGACGATTGATAGGGACAATGCGACACTTATCCAGTTGAGCAATT
>ML789442.1:532981-551833 GCA_009831015.1 Picea engelmannii
TACACATATTATAATATATTATCAAGGAAAAAACAAGCTAAATGAAATTTGGACATTTGAAAAAAAATTTACAAGTTAAATGAGTACATCAATAAAAAATAACATACTAACCTTGCAAGTTCAAAATCCGAGCTATGTAGATCAAGAATTGGATTTGTTCAACCGGTGGGTGACGAAAAAAATAAACAACTCAAACAAAAGCCAAGAACAATGTCGCAACTATAGCAATTGTGTCGCAAAGTCTCTTAAAGTCATGTATATATAGATAAAGTAGTCAACTAGCTGTTAACACCGACCAATGAGATAGGAAAAATTTGCGTCGCTATTGCCACGAAAGTTAGTCGCTATAGCGACGAAAATCCCGACTAGATTTAAATAAGAATTTCTTCGATATTGTGATGAACTTTCATGGCAATAGTGACGAAAATCCCGCCCTGTTTAAAAAAAAATATGAAACTAGTTGAAGCGTGGAAAATTTTCGTGGAATAATCCGCCCATATGTAGTAGTGGTTGATGATTTACCAAATGAATTACCTCCATTGAGAAGTATCACCCATCATATAAATTTAATTCCAGGGGCTAACCTTCCAAATAAAGCAACATATCGAATGACCCCATAGGAGAATGAGGAGATAAGAAATTAGGTACATGAATTATTAGATAAAGGTCTGGTTAGGGAAAGTTTGAGTCCATGTGCAGTTCCTACAGTGCTAAGTTCAAAGAAAGACCGGGGATGGAGAATGTGCACAGATTCCATAGCAATAAATAAAATTACAATCAAGTATATATTTCCATTACCTCGAATTGATGATTTGATGGATTGCTTAAGTGGTGCTAAATATTTTTCAAAAATGGATTTGAAAAGTGGGTATCACCAGATCAAGATTAGAGAAGGAGATGAATGGAAAACAACATTTAAAACAAGTGATGGATTGTGTGAATGGTTGCTAATGCCCTTTGGACTCACAAATTCCCCTAACACTTTTATAAGATTGATGAATAGAGTACTTAAAGAATTTATTGGTAAAATTGTCATAGTTTATCTAGATGATATTCCGATCTACAATCAATCTAGAGAAGAACACTTGAGACACCTCGGGTTGGTTTTAAATAAATTACAACAAGAAAATCTACTGATCAATTTGAAAAAGTGTAGTTTTGTGAAGACAAAATTGTTTTATTTGGGCTTTGTGATGTTTGGATAAGGCTTGAAGATGGAGCAAGAAAAGGTAAAGGCTATAATAAATTGGCCTAATCCAAAGAATGTTTTTGAGGTAAGAAGTTTTCATGGCTTGGAAATCTTTTATAGAAAATCCATCAGGAATTTTAATGGAATATGTGGTCCAATTATAGAAACCATTAAAGGAACCAAACAACCATTTAAATGGACATAAGCAACTAATTAAAGTTTTAAATTATTAAAGAAGAAGATAATAGAACAACCATTTTTAGTACTGCCAATTTTTTTTTTTTGTTTGTTAATAAAACTGGTAGAGAATTTTATTCAAAAACGTCTGTGGTAAAGCCACAAAGAAATAGTCTTTACATAGTTCAAAGAAGGCCTGTGAAATTTCGAAATCAGGTTGAAGCATAGCACTATCTATCATATTGCTAACCAATGTCCCCGAGTCTGACTAAAAAATGCTAAGTAGTCTCACATACAACCTGTAGAAAATACCATGTACCAAAAACTAAAACAGAACATACATATTAGTCATTTACCAGGGGGGACTCATCCTGCATTGCTCCTGAAGCGTCCGATGGTGAATTTAAATATGGTTTCTTCTTAAGTGGAGTTGGAGATGAAGCAATGTCAAATATAGTCGGGCTTGAAGCTGACCTTACCAGAGAAACTGACCTGGAATGCAGCTCTACAACCTCTAGGCGAATTACATCCACTTCATCCCTCAATTGATGAATTCCATGTCGCTGCTCAACAAGTGGCTCCATTACAGTTTGCAAACGAGAAGAGGCATTCTAAAGACTAATTTGGAGTGAATTGACTTAGTTTTCCATGGCCTCATGCTCTTCCTCTTGGAGCTCATGCCTCCATCTTGCAACACCCGATCTCCTATTTACCATGTTGCCAACTAAACCACCTTCCAACTGTGTTTTTTGCGACAAAATTGTCCACAAATGGCCTACTGGAGAAATAATGTTAGGCTCTACTTTTAATGCTACTTCCAATTCACCACCACCCAAAATCATAATGAACACCTCCTTCATAATATCCACTGTATCGTCTTGACTTCGTGTGTTGGGTCGCCATCTTGGACGGTGGAGTAGTTTCAACCTCCCTTGTCTCCAACCATAATGAAATTCAAGCATGCGATAAGACCAATGCCAAGTGAGACCATCATTGTGAGGAGTGGATGAAATAATCACGAGAAATGGTGATGCCAAAGGGGTACGACGACGTACCAAAGCCATAAATGCAACCCTTGAAAACACCTTCAAATTTGACCAGGAGAGAGTGGTCGTAGAGGTTCACTTGTGAGAATTAAAAAATATGGTCGATAGTGCATGGGTTAAATGAATATTGTTTCCACCCATCGACGTTCCAATCCAAAATGTTCTCCTATCTCCTTTGTCACGCGTCATCCCTAGCCTCAACCTTGGGCAATAACCTGAATGCCAATTATAATGTATGTTGAAGTTAGCTTATGGGCTACCTTTGTGACTCAAATAGTCAAACTCCCTTCCCATCGTGACCATAATTAAGGGATATAGTGGTGTCATGCCTGACTGTCGATTCGTAATGTGCTCAGAGAGTCTCGTATGGCCAGGTTAGCAAAAGAATCAGTCCCAACATTGTTAATTCTAAGTACATGAAAACATTGAAGAGATTGAAAAGCCTCTGACTCCTCAAGTGCTCTCACTATGATTCTTTTGAGCTTCATATTATGTGGGGGGGATATTTTCTTGATCTAGTTGAGGATGACCCCAAAATATCCTATGATAGAAATATCTTCAATTCCCATTCTCGTTGCTAAGCTTAGACCTTTAAAAAGTGCATAGGCTTCCGCTTGATTGTTAGAAGCTATGCCCTAACTCCAAAACAAGGTTGTTTTGATTTATTCCCTTGGAGAAAAGATAACCCCACCCGCTCTTGCCATCCCTTAACACTACCATATTTTAATAAACTCTTTCAAGTTGGATGTGATGCAAGTGGGACTGCAATAAGATTTGTTCCAAGTCAGGAGAAGAAACTCGTTTCTTATTTTAGTGAGAAATTAAATGAAGCAAAGCATAAATATTATTCATATGACAAGGAGTTTTATGCAATTATTCAAGCACTAAAGAAGTGGAGACATTACCTCATGCCAAGGAATTTTTTCTTTACATTGATAATCATGCCTTGTAGTATATTAGCAACTAAACAAAATTAAATCAGAGACATGTCAAATGGATTTAGTTCTTGCAGAATTTCAATTTTGTTACTAAGCACATAAGTGGACAATCAAATAAGGTATGAGATGCATTGAGCAGAGTCAGTTTAATTTTATAAGAGTTTGAGGTAAATATTGTAGGATTTGATTAGTTGAAAGAAATGCATAAAGATGATGTAGATTTTAAAGATGCTTATGGAGCATGTGAAAATCCAGTTAGAGACAGAACTCCATGGTTGGATTACATGATTCAAGAAGGTTTATTATTTAAATCCAATAAATTATGTATTCCAATATTTTCAATGAGAGAAAACCTATTGAAGGAAAAGCACAATGGTGTATTAGCATGACATTTTGGACATGACAAAACATTTGCTCAGCCAAGTACAATTTATTTCCATCCTGGTATGCAGATTGATCACAAGAAATTTGTTGAAAGATGCAGGGTTTGTCAATATGCAAAAGGAATGAGAACAAAATATTGGATTGTATAAGCCATTACCAATCCCAGACCGACCATGGGACTATGTAAGTATGGACTTTGTGTTAGGATTGCCAAGAAATCAACAAGGTGATGATTCAATTTATGTGGTTGTTGATAGATACTAAAAAAAGACACACTTTATATCTTGTAATAAGACCAATGATGCAACTCACATTGCAGATTTGTTCTTTAAGAAAGTTGTTAGGTTGCATGAATTGCCAAAGAGTGTTGTTTCTGACAGACACAACAAATTTGTGGGTCATTTTTGTAGAACTTTATGGAAAAAGTTAGGGACCAATCTCAACTTTAGTTCAACATACCACCAACAAATTGATGGGAAAACATAGGTGTAAATAAAATCTTGGGAAATATTTTGAGATGTCTAGTAAGTGAGCATCTCAAACAGTGGGACCAAGTACTTGCATAAGCAAAGTTTGCATATAATGACTCACCTAATAGAAGCACAAGATTATGCCCATTTCATATTTTGTATGAATGCATATTAGAGGAATTTACGAGTTAAGGAATATAGGAAAACAAGAAATTCAAAGTGTTGATGGTGAAGACTTTGCAATAAGCATGCAGGAATTGCAGGAAAGGATCAAGCAACAACTACATGACAACAATAACAAGTACAAACAAAAGGCAGATTTTAAGAGAAGACAATTGGATTTTGAAGTTGGAGACTTGGGCATGGAACACTTCATAAGAGAAAGGTTTCCTAGGGGGGAATATAACAAATTAAAACTTAAAAAGATTAGACCATGTAAATTGTTGAGAAAATTTTCCTCAAATGCTTATGAATCAGAACTTCCAAGTAACCTTGGAATTTCTTCAATTTTTAATGTATAAGATTTATACACTTTCAAGGAACCAACAATCAATTTCACAGATGTGTCTGACAATGACAACATTCAGACCATTGACTGGGAGAAACAACTACTTATAACACAATACAAGCAAATTGAATCTATTTTGGACCAAAAGGTAGTAAAGAAGAAAATGGGTAAAGAGTACTTTCCGTACTTGATCAAGTGGAAAGGACAACCACTCGAAGATTCCATGTGGATGACAACAACATAAATGTCTAAGTATGGTACAAGTATTGAAGAACTACTGCAACAAGCCCACGAAAAAGTCTTTTCTTCCTTGGGATTCTCATGCAAGAGCATCTTCTACAATAATAAAGTATTTGACCTATAAGGTCTAAAGAAATTTCAGAGATGAAGTTGGTTTCCTCATTGTAATTGTTTTTAATTATTTTGTAATAGTCTAGGGTGTTCAAGAATAAGGCAATTTTTCCATGAATGTAATAGGAGGTGGAAGAGTTAGACAAATTAGGAATTATGTTTGGATTTGATCCTATCTTTTAGTATCAAAATTAGGTTGTTATAGGCTAAATAGATTTTTTGTGTGGTCAGATCCAATCCTATTTCTGTGGATTTGATCGTTTTGGTCCTTAAAATATTAAAGGTTTGATAGGCAAGACCAGAGGTAGTGTGAGTGTGTGAGATGATTACAAAGTGAATGCATGAAGTGTGCAAGAAGCCAGAAGGGACTGAGATTCATATTGTTATCATATTCCTTCATATGCTGAATACAAGTTTGTTTATGAGAATTACGCCCCTGCAAAACTATGCAAATTCTAAGTGAAAATTGTTGGATAATTGTGGTTGCATGTAAGCGGTGAATTGTTTTGTGATTGCAGGCGAGGGGATCATGTGTAGAGGGGTTCCAGATCTGAACCAAAACCCTGTCTAAATCATGGTGTATTCATGTATTGAGGTGTGGATGATCAAGATCAAATCGAGAGGATTAGATCAACGGTCCACAACATTTTGGCGCATCGATGTTTTCTTGTTACTTGAATAGGCCCGAAATCTTGAAGTGCTAAGGTCCAACACACGTGGCATAAAGGGAATGGTGAGGAGAATCATTATAAGGAGGATAACAATCCACCATCGATCTCGATAGGATTGACGATGATCAATCTCTAATCAATATCGTCGAAGTATTAAAGAGGGGACCCACAAGCTTAAGATCTAACCATTGCTTAGAGTGGTAGATCGAAGGTATAGGATTAGCGTATATCAACAAGGTACAAGGAGTTTAAAAAAAGGAGGTTCGAGACCCCGCAACCCGATGGCCTGAAATATGTGGCATCCATTTACTCGGCCACATGGTTCCACACAAAGTTCCGACATAGACCACAAAGAAAACTCTTTATAATAAACATACATCAGAGATTAAATTTTCGAATCCGAAGATCGATGACCTCGTTGCAGCAGACCGCAACCATCAAAGGTTTTAAGGTGTTGGAGGGCATAAAAAGTCCCGAAATACCGATGACGAGATACGTCAAGCTGACGCCAGGTTCTGTGGTGGCCCATGATTTTTATTGAGTTTTGATTAAGAGCAATCAACGATTCAGAAAGGATCCGAGATCTAGATCAACGATGAACATTACATCAATCCATTGTGGTTGATAGTTGATCAAATTTGGGATCAACAATCCAAATTGATCGCGTAATTCCACACTTAAGCCCGTGGTCATTAATATATGGTCATATGAGAAAAGAGTTTAGTGCCTGAAATTAAGCCCTCGGTTCCAGTGTGTTGTCGCACATCGAAGGAAAATAATTAAATTTTAATTTTCTTTTAATTCAAATTTTTGTTAATTAAGCCAATTCTCTAAAGAAGATTGAGGAAGGTAGGAGAGAAGCATCCCATATTGGTTGTCACAAGACATACTGGGAATTGAATAGGTGGTTGATTCAACCATGTTCAATATTCTTACTCTCTGAGCTCTGCTCGTTTAATAGCAAGCTTATGACTTGACATTGTAGTGGGGTGCAACAATAGATGGCATAAAGGTTGCTTGTCGTCAAAATCCTTATTATAAAAATATTGAACATTACATTGAAAATATTAATAACACAATCCATTTAGTACATTCAAACATTATCCCAAATATTTATTGGAAGCATGGAATTTTTTTTCCCAATAATAAACATGCGACCAACCGCTTTATAAAACAAATGTTGAATTAAGAAATACATTTACATTAGTTCCATTGAAAATCCAAAAATCCAAATACTCAATGATTGTTTTCTTATGCCTCAAGGGACGTCTAAAGGTAGACCGAATGCAAGGCATTTTTGACTAGTGGTTTGTGGTCTACGAAAGCTATAGTTTATTAACAATTCCTCACTAGGAGATGAACCACGCATTGCACGCACAAAAGTGAATATGGATGCATTTAGTTTCATAAAGAACTTGTCATTGGAGTGTTTCTCAAAGGAACAATTTGCAATAAATAATGAGGACCTACAACTATTTATGAACCCTGCAATGCTCCCATGAGTTTGTGGATGACCATCGATATAGAACATGTTTTTCCTGTTAAAGTTTCTAGAAGCATAACTGTTCATGCACACATTATACATGGAAATGCTATGTTTGCATTTAACAATATTTAGGTAATTACACTGACAATAAAGAGGACCGCAAAATGGCATAAGTTCTACTGGTTGTTTTGGAGGAACATATACATGTGAAAGGATGGACAACCCAAGATCTCCAACATCTATTTTAGACTTGGAAATCATATAACTATTACCACAAAAAGAGAATTTGGTTCCAACATCAGGCACAAGCATAGAAGACGACCAATCGCCATACAAAGCTTGGTTGTAACATGTTTGGTATTTACTTTGCAAATGGATAGGAAGAGGGAAGTCATCTTTACCTTCCAACAATTGAACTAACCTTGGTGTGTACTTGGACATTTTTGCTCTTAGCTCATACAACTTTTTGGATCCCCTAGTAGAGATGTTTTGGATAGTATTGATATCATACTTTGGCTCACTAGAACTCTTTGTTGGCTCAATGGAAGGATATGGGTTGGTCAATTTAGGAGGAAAATTAGTTGATATGGCTTCCAAGTTTGGAAAAAATGAGCATATGGAAGTGTTCCTACGTGTCTTTTTTATATCACCTATTGGATTCTTGACCATAGTGGAATGTATTAGACCGTCAACTTTGGGTAGTTGATCATTAATATAATGGGACAATGTGACATGTCGAGGGTTCTCCTTCAACCCTTTACATTTTGAACAACCACATACTACCGGGGTTTCATAAAAGAGATCCGTTTCACAGTGTAATACCGTTGACCCAGGCCGGTTGCCAGAAGATGTCATGTTACAATTGGAAGGGTAACACAATTGTCTATTTTCATCAAACATCTGCATGCAATATCTTTCTCCCGATAAGAGCTAGGGAGATTTTGGGATTGGTGGAATATCTTACGTGTCAGAACTCGATCGTGAATCATGATCCTACAAATTTCAATAAACAATTATTCAAATGCACGTGCATACATAACATAAATTCAAATATATAAATGAATTATAAATAAAACCTAGATTTACTGTAATCAACCAGGGAGAACTGGGAGTACTTGGAATGATATGGAATGAGCTAGAATTTGAAGAATTGGTCATTTTCTATTATAAACTTGTTTTCCATGCATTTGAGCCAAAACCATAATCTTGGGAAGCATAAAACAATCTATATTCAAACAAAATTTCGAATAGCTTTTAAAATTTAATGATGCCCCTAATTATATTATGATGCCTCGATGCGTCTTGATATACAAAATGCACTGGTGCAAAATTCAAATGTGGATATTTGGATTTTGTGAATTAAATTGTTTGTTTGTGTGCTTTTACGTAAACATTGCATCGATGTGCTATAAATTATATAGCGCACTGAGAAAGTAAGTGAAAAAAAATAGCGCACACATTTATCATCAATGCACTGAAATATACAACGAAAAAATGAATGAGAAATTCAGTTTTGTCTAAATGTATATGTTTATAAATGAAAACCCTATTCATTCTTTCATTATTTCACTTAAATTTAGAGGGAAAATTTGTGCAAGAGAGATTTACTAGAAAAGACCTTGGAGTGGGTGGATTTTTTTGAAGAGCCAATTTCGAAAGGGATCACCGTAGGTCACATACAAATCTGCAGAGGAGAAATTTCAAGTATGTGATTTCATTCTATTGATCATCTTAATCCTTCCTCTATTTGATTTAAACAATTTTCAATGTATTCTAAAAAAAATAAGGTGTTTCATAGTTACGTTTGGTATTGGAAGCCCTAGCTTCCTTGTTGTTTCTCTTGCTTTCTCTCTCTATATTTCACAATGATAATTTTTTTTAAGTAATAGATTTGTTTGGGTTTCTTTACTTATATATGGGGTATTTAGTATTTGTTGCAGTGGTACCACTTATTGCATTGGATCCCAAACCGACATGTAACTGTCAATTTAATTTAAAAAAAACACCTTCGTCGTTAGTGGTCCACATTGTACAAGGATAGAGCACCGATGCACATGTTCCTGTCAACAATACTGTTGAGTTTAAAATGAAAAGAACATTTTTTTTAATATCAAAACCGACATATTTTAAATTTGTTCATGGGTTCGACGATGCACAATAAAAAGTAATTAGGAATCGATGCTTCTATTTATTTATAAAGAACCGTGTGAATACAACAATTTATAAATAAACATTTTAGATTTAGTAAGGACATTGTTATCATATACTATTGCATATACATATGATTAACACGCTGGTGCGTACAGATTTATTATACACACCAAATTCTTATTTTGTAATTTTTATATTTGATGATTTATTGCTTTTATTTTTTCATAGAAATGGCCGATAGAAGTTCAAGGAAAACAAATTATTGCAGTGAGGATGATGGTAGCTCATCCCAAGAGAACAAGGCAAGTTCTTTAAGTTTTATTAAAAATTTAATATATTTGGATTATCTGTAGGTTTAAATTAATGATGTGTATTGGTTAAGGCGTGTCATGCAGAGCAAAAACTTGAAGAAACTTGATAAGATTATTTACAATCTAAGTGCAAAAGAGCATAAAAGATTTATGGAAATGTTGCAAAGAGAGGAATTAGGTGGATCAAAAGGTAATCAACATGAAGTTTTTCTTTGACTTTTTACTAAAAATGATCTTTTTTTTTTGAACTTTAATTGATAACATGTTTTAAACACTCTAATTCACATTTTTTTAATGTTGTGCATGGACCGATAGCGAGGGAACGTAATGTCGTCCCAAGAATATAAAAATCATGAATGATGAAATGGTGATGGCTTGGTCCTCAATTCATCTGGACTGGTGCTAGAAGTTAACGAGAGGGACAAATTGTTTTACAGAACTTTGAGGGATATAGTGGAAAGAACACATACGTACTTTCCACTTACAATACAAAAATCAATTCAATGACTCAAAGAATCAGGTTATACATAAACTACAAGAAGCATTTATGGAGCAATGGTCAATGAGACATGTGATACTTGTAATAGAAAAATATTACAATAACACAAAATAATCATTTAAAAAGTATTATTATTATTATTTAACTAAAACTGAAATTGTATTTATAAAAAAGGGGGGCTGTGCTAAAGCAAACAACTTATTACATAATGTTATTTTTTAAAAGTATCTATATATTACCTTTCAAAAACAAAAAATACAGTATCATATAACATGTCAAGGTTCCGTGTGTGCTGAATTGCCTTGTAGGGAAACCAATTCATCTTGTCTCTCAATAACAAGATCAACAAAATTAAACTTTATGAACTAAATCACCCCACAGGGAAATCGATTTAGCTGAGCTTGTCATGAAAACTAAATGACCAAAATAGACTAACTTTGGAAAATCAAACTGGAAAAACTGTGCAAGGTGTCGTATAAGGCCCAAAAGGAATCTTTGAGAAGAAGCAAAGTGAGAGATGGAAGATGCAATATGGGAGGCACACTTGTAACTAGTTTGAGAGTTTGGAGATTCAAGTATCATAGTTGGAGTTGCTAGAGACACAACTCAAAGACTTCCTGTCTGACTTGTGCTGGAGCCTTCGAGGGAAGTGGTACAACCTAAGGTATTGCAGTGCAGAGAAGGGGGAACACTTCCCTGGGTAATGGAAGTTGAGGGGAACGGGAAGCTGTTGGTTGGAATTTCTATGAGAATCAACTAATTGTGAAAGTTGTTGCAGCTGGAGTTCTTGGAGCCACAACTTTGAGACTTCCTAGATTGTTTGTCTTGGATCCCTAGAGGGAAGTGGTACAACTTGAGGGACCGCAGAGCAGAGAAAGGGGTACACTTCCTTGGGTTGTGTAGACTGAGGGGAATGAGATATTGTTGGTTGGAATTGTTGCAAGAATTATAAACTGTGAAATCAGTATGTATGATTTTGGGCTAGAGTGGCTATGTATATATGTCTTCACTGAGGTGCCTATGTATATATATTTTGGGCTGGAGTTCGTGTGTGATATTAAGCCGAAGAGCCTATATTATGATTAAAGGTTGGGGATCCTGGCATTGTAATATGTATGTACGCCTGTATGATGATGTGCATTGAGGATAGTGCAAAAATAAGGGGGGGGNTGTAACATCCCCAATTTTAATCCCCGTAAATTGTAATGTAAACGTGAAAATACATTTTAGGTTGGTGATCCAATATGTCCCATCCTGAGAGCTTGTAATGATCAATATGGCAAAGGGTCGAGTTATGTAAATTGTACATTAGAATTGTTAATTAAAAATAATTTTCTGTGATACAAGAGGGATGGTAATGATGGGGGGCTATGATTCCACAAGAGAGGGGGATAAAGGGGGGGTCCAAGGGGTTCAACATGCCTAATAATTCAAGCCATTTCATATAAATGTTGATCTCATTAGAATGATCAAAGGAAACATTGAATATATGCAAGAGTGGTTGGTGAGAAAATTCATCCCACTAATTTATGACAACATGAGCTGAGTACAACCACTTTTTGGGAAATGTGAGAGTCAAAGATCAAATGAGAGAAAAAATAAATTCGAGTGGGTTTTTGGGACAATTTTTACAAGCTGATTTTTGGACAACAAGGGAGAGCTTAGTGTTGGGAAAGAGCACCAACCATGTTGTGTATGATAAAAAACATGAGAGGACTAATAATTATGCCAAGAATCAATATGTCCGTCTGTAAAAGATATTTCTTATTGAGAAAATTACTCAAGAGCCTTGAGAAGGCTGTTGTGGGCACTCCTAGAACAACTGATAATTCAATAAATATTCAGCTGGGAGATTTCTTAGCCAACCATGCACTGGAGCCATAGAGGGAAGTGGGATATCCTGAGGGAATCTCATTCCTTAGGTTATGCAGGTTGAGGGGAAAGAGAGTTGGTGGATTGGAATTGATGTTGGGGTTATAGCCTAGGTTTTGGGCTGCTGTGTATAAAAATGGAAAACCAAGAGGGATATGATTCCATACCTCCTTCTAGAATCAAAGCCCCAAAGCAGGGGTGGATTGTTGTTGAGAGTAATGGAACGATAATCCTATGTTTGGGAGGAACGTCCTTTGCATGCAACCAATTGATTCTTCCATGAAAATATAATTTTTATGTTATATTTTTTTTTATGATAATTCCATTGTTTAATTAATTGTATGTGAATACTGTGGTTGCTTTAGTAGATGCACTCAAATTTTTATAATTTCTAATATATGCATGAGAAATTTTGGGCCTGCTGCCCTTTTATAATTTTATTTGTATTAGGGAACATTAATCTAGGTTTAGCAAGCTGGGTTCATTATAATATTTGTAAAGTGATCAACAACCACATGAGTGATCTCCTTGAAACCAGATGCTACTGATCCATCAATCCTCTCCACCTTCCAAACTATACTAATGTTTTTTTGGTGGTTTACATAATGGTGAAAAATATTTGTGTTTTCATTGCCACAAGAGAGCTAATGGACCCTACTTTTTGATGGTCCGAGGAATATCAACAATTATTTATTGTAACCTTGGTCTCCTACTTTACTTGTCAACCTCGGGTTCGTACAAACTTAAGAGGTGTTATGCAATGTATGTGTAGTGTGCAATTGTTGGTAGCAAAGGGTTGAAAATGATCAAAGGTTGGAAATGTGCAGGAAATAAAATGAGAGAAAGTAGTTCTGGACTAATTGCTTTGAAGGAAACACACCAGTTTGAAAGTACAACTAATCTAAAGTGCATTAAAAGAACAAATTCTACTACATCAAAGATTACTGAATCATGAAAGTTAAACTGAAGCAAAAGATGAATCTAATATGAAATTATGACAGAGAACTGTGATAGAAGTAAAGTTGTAAACTATGATAGAAAAACTATAATGGAAATGAAACTACACTAATGCATGAACAAAGCAATCTAACCCCTTGATCATTATCAATATAAATGTGATTTTATTGTTTGTTGATGGTTTCATGAAAATAAGATTAAACTAAGTCAAAATCTGAAGCTAAAACAAACCTACAAGAGATTTCTACAAGAACTGTGCATTTCCACAGGATCTGCACAGTTTCTATAGGATACTCCTATAGGAGGCAAACGTAGTCTAAAAAGGTAGTTGAAGTCTTTAAAAGCACTGGAAAAGCTAGACTATAAAATAAATGAAGTGAATCTATGGTTCTTAGCCTTGGGAGGCACCTAGGAGTGCTCCAAAAGGTTATTGAACATTTCTACAGGATGTTGTTACAACTGGCCAGTTAGTTAAAATCTTAACAGAGATGGAAATTTATCACGCAAAGCTAAATCTAACTTCAATAGAGAATGAAACACTATCTAAACACCAACTAATATGCATGTAAACTACAAAAATAGTAAAAAGGGCCCTTGAGCCCTCTTGGATGGGCCCTACCCAAGAAGCACAAGGAACCTAAAATAAACTTTAATGGATTGAAGGAAAAACCATTTCATTTCATAAATATCAATAGTACATTAGGAACATCAAAGTTCTTAGTCTTCAACAAAATTTTTTGCAGAACATCTCCATACACCGCTTCTCTAAAAATTCTCTATACATCCCTCTCTCTTAGACTAGAGGCCTGTATATAACTAGAGAGTTCGACCTCCCTTCCTAAATCAAGGAGAGTGATGAGTAAATGAGGGATCTTATCCCTTTACATCTGTATTTTTGAATTTTTGTTGATAAGAAGTGGTCATAAATGCATAAGGATCACTCTTGGAGGTAGGTGTAGACAATTTCTTTTGATCTTTGGATGGAAACTCACTCGATGGGACAAAATCCCATGTTTCTATGAGGTTGGCGCCCTTGACTCGTGCAGTTCGACCTGGTTGGTGGAACACATGTCGTTTGCAAAAAAATGAGTGCAAAAAGGTATATTATACACAAAAATCCACCTCAATCATACATTCATTAAGCAACATACAAAATACCCATGACTGACTATTAAATATGTTCAAAAGCAAACATTAAGTCATTTTGTGGTGGAAAAATATGTCAAAGATGAGCCTTTATAATGTACAATAACGAGGCTCATCATCACCCCCAGTTGTGTTGAAATATTGTAATTGCAAAGATTATTCTACTTATTATTGAGCTATTATCTTATAGATCAATCCCCTTTTGTGGATTGATCATGTCGGGCTTTGTAAAAGACTAGATCCCCTTTTGTGGATTGGTCAAAACCTAATTATTATGTTGCTAAATAGGAAGTCAGACCCCAGGCCTAATTAAAGTGGTTTTAACCACTAAGTGAAGAAATCAGCCCTGCATGATGAAGAGACGCCACCCTAGCACCTGCCAACCAGTATAAATAAGAGTGGAAGGCGCCTCATTAGCTCACTCACTCAAGTCACTCATCTAGTGCACAAGTTTCAAGGAATCTGCAGTTGCCAGTTGCCGGAAGAAGGAAGAGAGAGGCACATTGCTCAGTGTTGGATATTCTCTAGTGTTTGGTTTATTATCTTGTCATTATATTGGCAATCTATATTAAGGAAGTTTTTGTTGGGTTTTCTTCCCCTTGAGGGTTTCCCAGGATAAATGTTGTGTATCTTGTGATTGTGTTTCTCTCAATGATCTTGAATATGTTATTATTGTCTAGTAAATTGAAAATAAACTTAACAATTTCTCTAAATTTAACATGGTATCAATGCTAAGTTGAAGAGAGCACCTTTCACTGGATAAGCAAAGACGTCATTGTGGCCATACAATAAAATTAGGGATTTTTGTTGGAGAGGAATTTCAGCCTAAAAACCACATAGGGAAGTGTGCCCTAGCCTAACGAACTTATTGGCAGCTTGAGCGTACGTTTTCTATGGTCAAAAACTCCGGGAAGTGAAATCCTAGTTTTTGGTTGGTACCAGAAAACCAGGAAACCAGAACCGGTACCAGAAGTACCAGTCTAGATTTGCGCAGGCCCAGTTTCAAGGGGTAAAATTTGGATTTTCAGAAATCAGACTGCACCAGGATACTCGCCTCAGCCAAGCACACCTCTTGGTAAGTTCAGATCTAATTTCTGAGCAACTCCAACTTTTGGTCATTTTCCCAGCTCCAGGTCAAGATGTCTACAAGCACCAAGCTTGTTGACAAGTTAGAAGGTGTGGATAAATTCCGTGCCTGGAAGTATAGGATTGCACCCATTCTTGAAGAGAATGACCTTGCAATATTCATTAAAGACAATGTACTAGAACCCGCATATGATACAGCTAAATAAAAGTACCATAAGGACATGGTTAGGGACAAAATAATCATTGCAGACTCTATCAAATATCACTTGATCCCTCAAGTGGAATCTAAGAATACCCCAAAATAAATGTTTGATGCCCTAACCAGATTGTATGAAGGAAGAAACATTAACCAGAAGATGAACTTGAGAACTCAACTCAAGAATACAAAGATGCAGAAAGGAGAATCAATTCATGACTATTTTTCTAGGATCTCTCAATTCAAGGAACAAATAGAAGCAATTAGAGATACCCTAGATGAATATGAACTCATAATGACAACTCTTAATGGTCTCACAAGACCTTGGGATTCAAGAAGGAGACCCACCCACATAAGGAGTCTCACTCCCCAAATAGATTCATCCATAAAGAATCTCACCCTCCAAGGAGATTCTAGAATTTTCAGAAATGTCAAAGAAGAGAAAAGGATTTCTCGTCTTATCAATGATACCATTGTGACAAGATGGGACATATTGCTAAGAATTGTCCAGCCAGAAGAGAAGAATACAAGAAGAGAAACAACAAAAGACACCATGCCCATGCAATGGAAGATGATGAGCCACCCACATAGATGATTAAAGAAAAGATTGAAGACTATGTCTTAATCTATGCCCTCTCAGGATCAATGTCACCTGGAGAGGATATTGGCTCATAGATAGTGGTGCTTCTAAGCACATGATATGTCAGAGAGACATTATCTATGGACTTACCAAAAAGAACTTTACCCAGAAAGTTACGCTTGGATATGATTACCAGTACCCTATCAAAGGAGTGGGAGAGTCCAATTACAAACTTGATTTAATTACCCCAATGAAGATGAAGGATGTACTATAAGTACCGGGTTTGAGGAAGATTTTTCTTTCTATCTCATATTTAGTTAAGAAAGGTGTTAGGGTTGCATTCATAGATGGTGAAGTCCTCATGTGGCCTAAAGGAAAAACTATAGAAGATGCAATTGTTATTGGAACAGAAGAAGGTGGTATGTATAAATTAAAAGGTCACTCAGATGCAACCTTGACTCACTCCACCGAGAGTCCATGTGAACTTTGGAATAGAATACTAGCTCACATCAACTACAAGGCCTCACCATATGTGAGAAAAGCAGTTATAGGTCTACCATATTTCAAGGTTGACCATGAAGGCGTGTGCAAGGGATGTGCACAAGGAAAGAACATAACAAATACTTTGATCAGGGGATCAAATTTTGCTCAAAAATTCAAAGTGCTCGGAATCACTTCAAATCAAACGAGAATGTAAACCTCATCGTTACGAACCCAAATAAACTCGTTTGGGTTCAAACGGACGTCGGGAGCAAGAGATATCACGTTCTGTTCAAAATGACAAACATGCAAAAAAAAGGGATGCTGACTGTACAGTCCGTACGGACGCTGACGTGGTAGGCCGTACGACATGTGGCAGGAATTTATTGGGACAGTTTGCATGTGACATGGTTTGTTGGCAGCGAATTGGATGGCGACATGTGGCCCAATCAATGGCCGCCACGTGTCACCTGTTTATTGGTTAAAATCTTTGCACTTGGCAGGAGTCGACCCCGTGACCTCCGGGCAGGGTAAATATTTGGGAAAGGCCGCCCAACCGGCGTGCCCACACATGTTACTTAATATATATATGCATTGTAATATATTTAACATTTCAAAAATGTGTGTTGGGGCGTGAACCGGGCCAGGGCTAAGCCCCGACCCATGGTTATATATTGTATTGCATATGATCGGTGCTACGGGTGGTTAGACCCACCGTAATACCGTAATATATGTTATAACCGTTTGAATGTGTGCGGTTTGATATAACATGTGACCAACGTGTATGCGCGCGGGTTTAAACCTTATGGTTTTGTAAATAGTTTGGAACTTTAGCCCTGTTGTGTAATTGCGTGCGGTCATGTGGTGACCATGTGCCCACGGGCCTTGGTAGTTAAGGCCGGCATGTAACCGTTCGATAGTTTGGACTGGTTGTGTGGTTGCACTCGGTGCCAAGTTTTTATGCTTTAAAATGCGTGTGGGCTAGGTTGAGCCAAGGGGGGTGCGTTTTGTAGATGCAGAGACAACAAGCTTGAAGGGGGGACTTCCGAGAAGCCTATCTACTTCAATTTTTGGCCAAACGAGGTGCCGAAAAAGCCCAGCTAGGGGTTTTTGGACGTTCTGAAGCCATTGGAGTAGTCTATTTGGAATTTTGAGCATTATAAAGCACATTTTTGAGCACTTTGAGCAAATAATACAAATGATCCATTGGAAGCTGGACCAGGGGATGTAGCCCAAGAGAGGGGTGACCTCCTTTATCATTTATTGTGTTATGTGTTTTCTGTTCACTGATTATGTTGCTGTTTATATGCATCTTGAATGAGTAAATCCTATTTAAGTTGTGTTGCAAAGTTGATCCATTTGCATTTTAACGCATAAATTTTACTTGCAAATATTTTCAAGAATACAAGTCTTCTTCATTTTTAGATCAAGTTGGTATCAGAGCATAGGTTTTTGAAGACTTGATTAATTGCAAGTGTTTTGTTTTCTAATGCTCACAAGGTTGAAACTCACAAGAGGAGAAGGTCAACTTGTAGAGCCAAGTTATCATCCTTCAAGGAGGAAGCATATATCATCACCGCAAGTTTCAAGGAGGCATTCACCAAGTATGGCTCATGAAGAGAATCATGAACATGTTCTTGCAGAAGATGAAGATCTCATAAAGGCTGTCATGGAAATGAGAGAGATGATGAATATCTTGATGGAAAGGAATACAAGGTTGCAAGGTGAAGGCTCCAACCCTTCAAAGCATAAGGGAGACAGTGGTGATAAAACTCCAAATGGAAATGGAGGGAATGGTGCTTCTCCACCACCCTCTCCTCCATCTTCTTCTTCTTCTACCAATTCAAGACCTCTTCCAAACTCTCCAAAGGGACGTGGTAAAACTCCTTCACAAATTCCTTCATTAAAGCTTGATATTAAATTCGAATTGCCAATGTACAATGGAGAAGTTAATGCTGAGAAATTAGATAATTGGTTTCGTCAGATTGAGGTGTATTGTAGGATACAAAAAATTCAAGATGATGAAACCAAGATTTAGCTTGCTTCTTTAAGATTGGATAGTGCATCACTCGTTTGGTGGGAATCCAAGACTCAGGAAGACATGAAGAAACATGGTAAAATTTTAACCTCTTGGAATGATATTATTGTTGCAATTAAAAGACAATTTTACCCATTGACATATATGCAAAAGGCTACTATGGATTGGAAATTTTTTAGACAAGCTAAAGGACAAAATGTGAAAAGCTTTACTCAAGAATTTAGGAGAAGAGCTTTGGTTTTGGGAGTAGATTTGTCTTCTCAAGAAACTTTACTCAAATACATTGGAGCTTTACATAGTTATTTGAGACATACTA
>ML789442.1:570019-602446 GCA_009831015.1 Picea engelmannii
AGAGAATCCACCCTCTGGAGCAGTGTTTCTTCTGTTCCTTCTGAGGACTTTTACGAACACTCCCTGGGACCAACTTTCCACGCTTCGCAGGGTTGAAATCCTTCCAGACTCTGCACTCTTCTGCACGGCTCGAACAACTCAAAACAACTCTGAGTTGAAGAGGACACAGGCTCATCTGCTTAACCACCTCGACGCACCCTAGGCGGAGGAATTCGACTGTACTCTATACAGGGATCTTTTGACTTAAGCAGAGAAACAATTGAAACTCATTTTCTCAAGCACTCAGCTTCTAATTCTTCCACATGATTATGTACACAGCATATGAAAGGAAAATATAACCTGTAACAAATATGAGGAAACATAACCCCAACAACATACAAGGGATGATCACACCCATGAGTTGAATCTTAACCTCACCACTCTGGACGGACGAGAATAAAGTTCTCCTACTGAACCTTCTCTACGCACTCTAGGCGGAGGGATTCAACCACACTCTATGCAGGAATCTCCTGGTTCAAACAGTGGAGTGACTAAACTTATTCTCTCCTTTCCTCCAGATTTCTAATCTGCCAAGAGATCACATAGGCAACATATATGATGAAAGCATAACAAAAAGCAAGCATGCAACAACACAATGTTAACAAGATACAGAGAATAATCACAGCCATGAAATTAAATCAGATACTTATATTAATTCAATATCAGTACATGGGGATTCTTCACCAGTTCTCTGCCTGTGCTCCTTGCTTCTCCTCAACGCTAATGCTAATCTCCTCTAGATGCTCTATATTACAATAATACAAAGGAGGGTGTCTTTATCCCGTTTCCCTCTCAAAAAGCTAAATTGTCAAATTTAACTTAATGGTCCTATCTACCTGCACTAAATCTACTCTCCCTCTGCATTAAATCTAATAAGTGCTTCTGCTGTACAAGGGCAAGAGCTTATCTACTCGCGGTCTATTTCAGTATACAAGTACGCCTAAATATAGGAGCTTTTATGTAAACGACGACGCTCATAAAAAAGGTTAAAACCGTGATGCTGCGTCACCCCGCAGTCCTTTTCTTTCCACATATGCGGCCTCACACAACGAGGTGCGGATGCTCCTGCATCACGTATGAAAATCGATATTGCTGGTTGACACAAAGATCACGTCCTTGGCGAAGCCACCCAATGTTGTATGGTTGTGGGTGTGGTGTTTTTGGCAATCCCAAATGTTTGATGACCTCTGCTGAGATGAGGTTCTTCTGGCTTCTGCTATCAACAATAAAATGCAGTGGGTTCCCCTTCATCCACATCCGTGATTGAAAAAAGTGCTCCCCCTCTTCAGGATATGCTGGTTCTTTTGGTTGAATTGTTGCGGTCATGAAAATAGAAGTGCGGTCTACGTCGATGATCTATCTTATACCAGTATTTTTTGAATCAAATTCCGAATCAGAGTTCGACTCCTTGTCTTTCATCTCATCCACCAATGATTGTTTTGAGAAACATTCATCAGTTTTGTGCCAGGGGATTTTGTGGAAATCGTACCATTTTCCAGTGTCCATCTTCGTCTTTCCATTACCCTACTTTTCCCGTGGCTTGGACTGGTTTTCTGAAGGCTATTTTTTAGGTCTGTATTTACCATACTTTGGTTGTTGCAGATTTGTAGACCCTAACTTTGATTTGTTTTGGTGCCTAAATTTCTGCTCGATTTTGACAACAATCGATAAGTAACTCCCAATGATGAGATGTCTATAAATTCCATTTCAGTTTGGATGTACCTGTGTAGAGCCCCACAGTATTTCAAAACCAAATACCTCTAAGAATATTCAATACACAACTTGGTGCACAAGGTATGGAAGGTATTGGTGAACTCTGACACTACTTGGCCCCTCTCTTGATGTAGAATGGTCCATCTCATGTACTGGTCATCATAGTTACCAAGAGGGTAATATTGATCCTTGACCGCATCCACAAAAAAATCCCAAGTGGGCTCGACCCCATATATTCCAGACTCCTTTGTGGAATTTTTCTCCTAGTAAGTTTCCCACCAATGTTTGACATGGGGGAGAGGCTTAAGGAGTGCAAAGGTAATCTTTTCCTTGTCGGAAAAATTGTGAACAAAGAAATAACCTTCTAGCAGATTTAACCATTTTTCTAGGGCATATGCATCTATCTGTCCTTCAAATACGAGAATATAAAAATTAACTTGTACCTTGAAAAGCAAGGTGCCTCCAAAGTTCTCGCTTGATGAAGACACGTTGTTTTTTATCGACAAGCGTTGAAGGATGTGGGAAAAAATCTCCATCATTTCGTCCCTTTATCACGTGAGAGCTTGCTCAAGCAACAGATTGATAGAATCTTTTGCGCCGTCATTTTTCTTTTCTTTCGCCATGGAGGGTTTCTTGGGTGTGCGAGAGATATTTTCCTCAAGAGAGACAAGTTCAAGACCCAACTTGCTATACTCAAACCTCGTTGGGGACATGCACTGAAAAACGATCAAGAGCAACCTGCTCTGATACCATTGATCCAGATTATTTTCGGCACAAAATGAGAGCGGAGATATAACATAGAAATATACAGATATATTAAAAGAGAGCCAATAATATAACATAGATATATCAGATATATAACAAGAGGCACATATATATAGTAATACACAATTTCTATTAATGAGCAAAATGTACAAAACTGTAGAAATATAGAGTGAAAGACTCACTAGAATGGTGGCAGCTTATCTCTGAGAAGAGGTGTGATGACTACTCACATTCACAAGAAGATGATTAAAATGAGGCTCTAAAGGCATTTATAACATAAATAAAGTCCAAAACCCTAACCTCAAAAGATGAAAAACCAACAGTTTTGTGGACCCCGTTTTGGGTAGTTTGGTGTATCAACTTCCCGGGGGTGTAACTTTGGCATATGATCTCTGTTTGGGGCGCACGATAACTCATTGGAAAAGTATCATCGAGGATATTCATTTTGGGGGCTCAATCAAAGGCTTTGGTAATCATTAATGTGCTCTATCCTGAAATACCTTCATTTAGGCCCTCAAAATGGCCCCGAAAGTTTAGAAACTGAAAAACTACTAAAAATAGTAAATTGCCAGAATACTATTTTGGTCCAGTTGGAATAGGTGGGTGGCCACCGATATCCAACTGGATCATGCATAGTCATAATTCAGAACTTTTATTGCATGAGTTGGAGTTGTTGCTCCAACTCTTGAGCAACCTCTTCTTTCAACTTTCCTTTATTATCTTCTGCCACCGTTTTCCACTTGATTGCATCAACCTCGTCTTTCTCTAGTTCCAACATGGTTGCATAAATAAGTTTTTCCACAAGAGTTTTAGTTTTAGAGGTTCCTTCCATTGGTATTTCCTCTTTCATCACAGTCTCCTCTTGAGGATCCTTCCCTTTTGTTTCTTTTTCTTGTTTAGGACTAAGAGAGTCCTTAACTTCTTCTACTTGGTGTTTGATAGTGAGTGGAGTTGATGGCATTGGGATCCTCTTTTTATGACTTTTCTTGATTCTATTGGACCTCCTCCTTTTAGGATGCACCCACTATGTAGTGGTGATTTTCAGAGGGCTGACTCTAGGGTTCCCTAAAGTAGTTAAGACATCAACCACCTCTTTAACTTCTTCATCTATCTTTTGCTTCTTCCCTGTCCTTTGCTGTTTTTCTTTCTTGGGTTTGGTGAATCTCTTGGGTTCCTCTCCCTTGTTTCTTTCTTCCTCACTCATGGTTGCCTCTACTTCTTCAAAAGTTTGTCTGTACATGTGGATAAAATCTGCCCACAAAATTCTATGTTTCAAGCTCCTAAGGCCATCCGAGACTATCAACTTGATGAGGCCATGATGTGCTAGGAATTATTGTTTCCCTCTTTGTACTTTTAGGCTCATCTCCTTGAGTCACTAAAGAAGAAAATAGGGGATACTCAGATTCAGGTGTAGTTCCCAGTTTGGAAGATGCCTAAGTTGATGCAACGATATGAAATGATAGGCATACACTACACTCGTCCTACCCTCACAAGTAATGTATTTGATGATGCGATATGATACCTCCTGCTATGGGTGAGGGAGGATTTCCCTTTTTATGCCATTTGTATCCTCATCAGGTTTCTCATTATGGAGGAAGAATGCCTTCTTGGCATTAATGGCTTCTTGTCTTTCTTCTTTGTCCCAAGGAATGCCCAAAGGTGAACTAGAAACTTTGTTGATGGAGGCTTCATTGATCCAGATGGTTAACCCCCTGATTGTAGTCACATATTCCTGATCTCGTATGCTCTAGATATTTTCAGAAAACTCCATGGACACCTCATCATCAAACCCCCTTAGTGTCTCAAAGTAACCCAACCACTGGCATTTTTGAATTTTTTTGACTATCTCAAAGTTGTCATAAACTATGGAGTGCTCTGTTGGTTCCCTTCTCTTAAATCCTGCTCCCATAATTGTTTATTAGGATGATGAGTGAAGGGGAAGGTTGGTTGAAGGCTTCCTGTAGAATATTCAGGTTGACTTTCTCCTTAGAGAGGGTGATAATCTAGGCTGGTCTTTAGGTAAGTAGGTGGTCAGGAAATTCAGGAAAAGGTCTTTCTTAAAGAAAAAGGGTGAGATGAGGGTTTTTATTTGAAAAATTCCAAATAGGTATACTTTTCTACAGTCGTTCATGTAGAAACAAATCTTATAGAAATAGAGTTCTACAGGGACTGTGTAAATAGAAAATTCTATAGGGTGTATTTTTGAAGAAGGATGAAGAATTTTAGTGTCGAGAGGGTTCAAGCATATGCTCAACAATTTGTTGCACTGGGAGATCTTGACACATGGGATGTTGGTTTGATTTCAGAACAGAGTTTACAGGACTGTAACTTATGGAAAAAATGGGTTTCTGCAGGGTATGTATTGCTTGTTGTTTAAATGACCGTGAAACTTCCCATAAACGACCATGGGTCAAAACACATGAAAACTGGAATGAATGCAACAAATGTTCGATATTGAAGTGATAATTCTCTGTCTAGGGTTTCAATGTTACCCGCAGTTTGTATAAATTCTTCTCTTGCATCATCCTCTGGTTGATCATTTTGCTTTCCCTCTTCTCCTGTGAGCTTGGAGACCTAATTCCACCCGACTAGAGCTACTCTTCCTCTTCAAATTTGAAATGGTGCTCTGATTCTTCTAACTTCGACTTATACCCTTAAATCATGGACATGACTGCCGTCTTATCACAACAGTACAACAACAATTGAATTGTATTCATAATTCCTTAATTTGTGCCTTTTCTCACTCAAAGAGGTAAACCTCCACTTAAACCATTCGATCTCCACATTTCAATTCAAATTTTGGCAAGAATTATGCCACCCCCCACTGATAACACATAAACATCCTCGTTTTCACCACCTTTTAGACTTTATGAATGATCGACCATATAAAATAAACATATGTATGAGGCTCAATTAAATGTAGAGAGGGTAAATAGTTATGTTTCCTTTATTTACCTTTGCATACACATTAATATGCTTGTTCCAGGTGGCTGGAGGTGGTTTGTCTTCGTGCTGGTGCCTGTAGAATCTCCTAGAGATTATATATGCAATGTTTTAGGATATCGTGACCTCAAATCATGCTACATGATACAGAACATCATGTAGATCTGTTTCTGTCATGCAAAATATTTTCTACAAGATATAGAGTATCCTGTAGAAGTTGATTTTCCATCCTAAGGATGTATCGATGACAAAGGATGGATGGAGAAGGTGTTTCTTGTTCTGATATTGATCCTTGAACTACTGATATTGGTCTTGAATTTGGTTGCCTTGCCTATGTTTTTTTAGAATTGTCCCTGTAGAATTATGTAGAACAAACCGATAGAACAATATGATAGGTTGTTTGCTTTGAGACAAAAATGTAAAGTGAGATGTATAGGATATGGAAAGTGGTATGTATGACATGGATGAAGAATATGGATGATTATGACAAGAAATGATATGAGTATGGGAATAATGAAAAATGATATGTATGAATATGGAAATGCTTACTGTATTTATTGAAGGTGATGCTAAATGTTGATTTTTCTCTATGCAGATGGTTGCAGTAATGAAGTCTCTTGTACCTGCAAAAACAAAATATTATTACAACAATTCTTTTATTTATTTATTTTTCTCAAGGCATAAGTGCCATCTCTAGATTTTACTAATGCCTTGCCTCATCAGGATTCTAATAAGTTTTCTTGATGAGGTTATTCATTTATTCTTCAGATCTGAGACTGCCTCCAATGTAGGTTTTCACCCTCAAATCTGTCCTAGATGCCTCTGGGAGGTTTTCGTCCAGGATTTTTTATTTATTTTTTCATCATGGGGATGGATTGAGAACATGACTGCTATCAATCACATCCAGATTATGTTTTTTCACTGTTTCTATGAATTCTTCTTTTGTCAGGGGATTATTGTAAGTTTTTAGTTTGAATCCATTCACTAGTAGTGATATTCCTTCTTCATCAATGGTTCTTATCTGCACTGATCGATTATCATAACATTTTTCAATGATGTAGGGCCCTAACCACCTTGTCATAAATTTTCTTTTGAAATCCTTAAACCTTGAGTCAGATAACATATCCCAATCCCCTTCTTTGAACTTTCTATACTTAATCTTCTTGTCATGCTAGTCCTTTCTTTGTTGCTGCACCACTTCAATGTTGAAGAGGGTCTACATCCCGTACTCATCTAATGGATTCAGTTGGCTCAATATTTATTTTGTGTTGACCACAAATTCATGTGTAATTCACTTGTCGTTCTCAATGTATGATATTCAAATCCAATAGGAAGCGTGACTTTCTTACCATAAACTAATTCGAAAGGACTAATCCCTGTGGTAGTTTTCCATGTAATTTTGTATGCCCATGTTATTTCAATGATCTTCTTTGACTAGTCTTTCTTGTTCATGCCCACTGTTTTAGTGAGGATGTTTTCTAGTTCTCTGTTTCTGAATTCTGCTTGCCCATTTTCTTCAGGATAGTAGGGTGTTGACTTTCTGTGATGGATTTTATGTTCTCTCATGATTTATTCAACAAGCCTTGATGCAAATTGAGGGCCTTGATTCGTGAATATCTCCCTTGGATAACCAAACCTTGAAAATATGCATTCTTGGAGGAATGACTCTACATTTGATTATGTGGAATCCTTCATGGCATTCACTTCAACCCATTTTGTCTGATAACCCGTGCATACCAAAATGTGCTTCTTATGCCCTCATGGAGGGTCAATTGGGCCTATGAAGTCCAAGCGCCACTTGCCAAATTATTCTAATGATACTTGGGGCTGTAAGGAATTTCATTCCTCTTTTTTGGTTTCCCCATTCTTTGACATTCATCACAATGTGAAGTATATTGCTGAGCATCTCTATGTAGGGTTGACCAATAATATCCAACTTGTAATATATTATAAGCTATCCTCTTGGTTGCATAATGACCTCCACATGGTTGATCATGAAAAGCATGCAATATATCATGCACCTCATCTTCCCTTATGCATCTCCTCAAAATATGATCTGGAAATAATTTGAACAAATAGCCTGCAACCCAAGTGTAGGCTGAACTTTTCCAGACAATCTTTCATCTCTCCCTGTAGGAGAAATGTTGAGGAAACTTTCTTGTTGTAAGGTAATTTTCTATATCAACAAACCAAGGGGTGTGTATTGATATGAAAAATAGGTTCTCATATGGAAATTGGTCATCAATCATGCCTTCTTCGGTCGGAATTGGTCATCAATCATGCCTTCTTTGGTAGGAATGGTCCACCTGCACAAAATAGATCTATCTAGAAAATACTACACACATTTGCAGAGAGAAATTGAAAAAGAAGAAGCAAGATAAAAAGAATGGAAGAATTCTCATTAACCGTATTCCACACTCAAAGAGTGAATAATTTACAATATATATAGGATAGTGGTGGTCTAGATTGATTTGGACACACACTAACAGTTACAAGAGTAAACTGCCACCTAGTCTACTCTCTTAGGAAGTTACGAGAGTGAACTGTCACCTAGTTGAGTTAACTAGTCAAATAGTCTTTAGTTAACTGACTGAACAAAGAGTAGTGAGTTGGTGATGGTCCCAATGTTGCATGGTGACAAAACGAAAGCAACATCTAAACTCAACTCAACTAGTCAAACTGAAGTGTCAACTGAAAGAGAATATTCTCCAGGTGGAATATTCTCCCCTAAAATATAGGAGACTGGATAATGACTAATTATGAATAATAAACAAGGAATAACCTTAGGAAAAATAAATTCTAGGTGTGTGTGAAGTAACTCCAACACCCCTCCTGAACATCACTATGGTGAAAATAAAGAATGGGTCCCGGCTATGAGGCCATGTTAGGTACCCAAATACAAAAGATACACTGAACTAAACAAGGGAAGAGGGAAAACCTTATGGGAACAAAGCCCCCCCTCAAATTACAATGCATAAAATAAAAAATGATAAGGAGCAAAAGGCAGTTGCTAAGCAACCATGTCCTTCACTCCAAGAAGACCTCGCAACTGTGCAAGTTTGTGCTCGTTGAAGATTTTGTTGAAGATGTAGATGTTTGCATGGATCTGATGAAGTATAAACACCATTGATATGTCCACACATGTCCACTTTATCTTCTTGTAATGAATAATATCCAAATAAATTTTGGATGATACTTTGAAAACCGTGCGGCTGTTTCCGGAAAAATGCTGAAATTTTGTTGATTTTAAAACAATCATAACTTCACTTTTCGGACTCCGTTTCAGACGATTTGTTTTTTGAAATTGTACATTTTCCCGAGAGGAAATAAAATATCCAATTTTTTTATGCAAATAGTGCTAAAAAAATATCAGAATGGTGCCTGATGTGCGCGACTCCCTTTTTCTCTCCTGAGATGCATGCATGGTGCATGCAACCGTGTCTGCATGTGACTCCTGAGATGCATGCCATATATATTCCACATGAATTTCAGAAAATAAATCTGAAATGGAGTAGACGTCATCTTCAATTAATGGAATACAAATTTCTGCAAAAACTTTTGTAAAAGACTCTTCATAATAAGAGGCTTGATCTTTTGATGGCTTCTCTTTTGGCTCTATCTGTTCGACCTCCTGCATGAAATATTCACAATATTCTTTATTCCCAAATAGAACCTCCAATCTGGTCCATAATTCATTTAGAGTTAATCCTTGTGATTCTTCATATACTTGATGGAAAAGTTCGGGAGAAATAGACATGCCGATACTTCCTATGGCCATATCTTGTCTATTGAGAAAGTCATTTTTATCATCGATAGAATCAGGCTCTACTTCCATTGCCATAGTTATTTGGTACAAGCCTCTACTTCTGAGAAGAATTAGAATCTTGGCTTCCATTCCAAATAGTTATGAGGCGTGAGAAGTATTTCCGGCGAATAATCCATCTTTTGTTGTCTTCAATCTTTTGTACCTGCAAAAAATGATTTGGTGTAGCTTTTTCTTAGCAGTTCGTTAGCTCTGATACCATGTAAATGTGTTGAACCTGCACATAATATATCTAGTTAGAAAATACTACACACATTTGCAGAGAGAAATTGAGAAAGAAGAAGCAAGATAAAAAGAATGGAAGAATTCTCATTAACCGTATTCCACACTCAAAGAGTGAATAATTTACAATATATATAGGATAAATGAGTAACTAATGAGCCATAGTGGTGGTCTAGATTGATCTGGACACACACTAACAGTTACAAGAGTAAACTGCCACCTAGTCTACTCTCTTAGGAAGTTACGGGAGTGAACTGTCACCTAGCTGAGTTAACTAGTCAAATAGTCTTTAGTTAACTGACTGAACAAAGAGTAGTGAGTTGGTGATGATCCCAATGTTGCATGGTGACAAAACCAAAGCAACATCTAAACTCAACTCAACTAGTCAAATTGAAGTGTCAACTGAAAGAGAATATTCTCCAGGTGGAATATTCTCCCCTAAAATATAGGAGGCTGGATAATGACTAATTATGAATAAAAAACAAGGAATAACCTTAGGAAAAATAAATCCTAGGTGTGTGTGAAGTAACTCCAACAGTAAGGAATTTCATTCCTCTTTTTTGGTTTCCCGATTCTTTGACATTCATCACAATGTGAAGTATATTGCTGAGCATCTCTATGTAGGGTTGACCAATAATATCCAACTTGTAAGATATTATAAGCTATCCTCTTGGTTGCATAATGACCTCCACATGGTTGATCATGACAAGCATGCAATATATCATGCACCTCATCTTCCCTTATGCATCTCCTCAAAATATGATCTGGAAAGAATTTGAACAAATATCCTGCAACCCAAGTGTAGGTTGAACTTTTCCAGACAATCTTGCATCTCTCCCTGTAGGAGAAATGTTGAGGAAACTTTCCTATTGTAAGGTAATTTTCTATATCAAAAAACCAGGGGGTGTGTATTGATATGGAAAATAGGTTCTCATATGGAAATTGGTCATCAATCATGCCTTCTTCGGTAGGAATGGTCAATTTGGACAAGAAATCTACAACTACATTCTGTTTGCCAGGCTTACCAAGAATTGTTAGATCAAACTGTTGTAATAACATAAACCATCTAATGATCCTACCATTGAAGTCAGGTTTATTCATCAAATATCTAATGGCAACATGATCTATATGTACACAAACTTTATAGCCTGTCATATAATGTCTAAATTTATTGAGAGCACGAACCACTGCTAAAAATTCCTTTTCTGTAATATTATAATTCAGTTTTGCACCAACTAAATTTTTATGTATGAAGTAAATTGCATAAGGATTATTATCTTCATCATGTCCTAAGACTTCTCCTACAGACTTGTCTGATGCATTAGTGTGAATGAAAAATGGGAGACCCCAAATGGGACCTTGTAAAACATGAGCAATTGTGTTTTTTTCCTTGTTTGTTTCAAAATATTGTTGACAACTTAAAGTCCAACAATATTCCACATATTTGGACAACAAGGTAAACAAGGGAGAAAATATTTTACTAAAATCCTTAATAAACCTCCTGTAATATCCTACATGTCCAAGAAAGCTTCTTACATCTTTTGGTTTCAAAGGGATAGGAAGTAAGATGATGAACTTTTCTAGACAATCTTGCATCTCTCCCTTTAGGATAAATGTTGAGGAAACTTTCCTGTTGTAAGGTAATTTTCTATACCAACAAACTAGGGGGTTTGTATTGATATGGAAAATAGGTTCTCATATGGAAATTCGTCATCAATCATGCCTTCTTCAGTAGGAATGGTCAATCTAGACAAGAAATGTACAACTACATTATGTTTTCCATTCTTATCAAAAATTGTTAGATCAAACTGTTGTAATAAAATTAACCATCTAATCATCCTACCATTAAAGTCAGGTTTATTCATCAAATATCTAATGGCAACATGATATATATGTACAAAAACTTTATAGCCTGTCACATAATGTCTGAATTTATTGAGAGCATGAACCACTGCTAAAAATTCTTTTTTCTGTAATAGTATAATTTAGTTTTGCACCAACTAAATTTTTACTTATGAAGTAAATTGCATAAGGGTTATTGTCTTCATCATGTCCTAAGACTATTCCTACAGACTTGTCTGATGCATTAGTGTGAATGCAAAATGGGAGACCCCAAATGGAACATTGTAAAACACGAGCAATTGTGTTTTTTTCCTTGATTGTTTCAAAAGCTTGTTAACAATTTAGAGTCCAACAATATTCCACATCTTTGGAAAACAAGGTAAACAAGGGAGAAGCTATTTTACTAAAATCCTTAATAAATCTCCTATAATATCCTACATGTCCAAGAAAGTTTCTTACATCTTTTGGTTTCAAAGGGCTAGGAAGCAAGGTGATGATTTTGATCTTTTCTTTGTCTACTTCAATCCCTCTGGAGGACAGTGATGTCCTAAAACAATCACTTCATTCATCATCATATTGCATTTTTCATTAAGAGATAGATTCATCTCTCTACATATTTGGAGAACCTTATCTAGATTGTCCAAGGCTTCATCAAATGAATTTCCATAAGGGGTAAAGTCATCCATATATATCTCAACTTTATCATGGATGAGTTCTGAAAAGATGTTGAGAATTGCTCTTTGAAAAGTGGCTGGGGCATTACATAGGCCAAAATGTAAGACCTTGTATGAAAATGTACCCCATGGTTAAGTAAAGGTGGTCTTGTCCTGATCTGAATTTGATTGTATCCACTAAAATCATCTAGAAAGGAAAAGTATTGCTTCCCGGTCAAGACATTCAAAACTTGGTCAATAAAAGGTAGGGGGAAATGGTCCTTTCTGGTAGCCTTGTTCAACTTCCGATAAGCCACACATATCCTCCATTTCCCATTCTTCTTTGGAACAATAACTAGAGGGAAGGCCCATTCATTGTCTGATATAAGATATATGAATCTGACATCAAGCAACTTTTGGAGTTCTTGTTTAACTGTGTCTTTCATTGCAGTGTTCATTCTTATTTGGAGCTGCCTAACAGGTTTTCAGTCCTCCTTGATGTAAATGTGATGAGTACAAATATAAGGATGAATGCCTCTCATGTCCTTATAATCCCATGCAAAAGATTCAATATTTATTTTTAGTACATCTAACAGTTTTTGTTCCTGCTGACTAGTGAGTTTGTTGCTGATTTTGAGTGTTTTTGCATGGATGATTTCTATTGTTTTGACAGTTGGATCTTCTATCTTAGCAGTAAACAAATCTGTCCATAATTCATTGTTATTTTATGAGGAAATTTCAGATTTGTTATCATCATTTATCCCTTCTATTTTTACATCTTCTGGATATTGATTTTGCAGAAAAATTTAAAGGAAAGTGTCCTCATCAATGGTACTATCACCCAAGGAAGTGTGGATTGTATATATGGGGTAGGAAGTTTTTTGTTTCAGGTCTTCTTCCTCTTCCACCCACATAGGCAGATTATCTGTTATCAAAGGTTGGACATGGGGATAAAGAACAATTTTCTTTTGGGAAAGGCCATTAGTGATGGTTGTATTTCTTGCTCTACAACCAATGTATGCATCTGCTGTGGGCAGCCAAGGCCTTCCCAAAATGAGAGGATATCCATTGGACTGAGACTTGGGTTGAAGGACTAGGAAGTCAGTAGGGTACTCCCACAAGTCAATGGAAATTATGATATCTTCCAACATGCCTTTAGGTTTATCTGTGGCTCGATCTACAAGTTGTAGGACAGTTGGGGTGTTTCTCAGAAATCCCTAAAGGTTGAGTTTCATCACGGTATCTCTAGTCATAACGTTGATTGCAACTTCTAGATCAATAAGAGAATTTTGTACCAGGGTGTTGTTAATATGGACATTTACTAAAGGAATCTTTGGATCCAAGTATTTAGGTATAATTAACTTCCCAAGAATAAGGCCAACTAGTTGTCCTACAACATTTATGGTGGGAGCATATTTCCTTTTTCTCCTCGGTCTTCTAATGCATTCTTCCTTGATATACTTATTGAAAATGGGCGCATCCTTAAGAGATTATAAGAGAGGTATCTTTATGCACAAATTTTTAAGCTCCCCTAAAAGTTCTTTTTCCTTAGATGTATAAGTTTTCCTTTCTTGTAATCTTTAAGGGTAAGGAGGGGCTTGTGGTTGGGGTAAGGTAATGTTTTCTTTCTCATATTATTCATTTTCTATGGGCTTTGGTTTTTGTTGCAAGATTTTTGATGATATGAGATTTATCTCTTGTAATTCCACATAATAAGTCTGATAAGTTGTATCATTGTTGTATACAAGTTGAACTTGCTAATTGTTCGGTTTTGGAGCAGGTTGAGCAGGTAGTTGAGGTTTCTTAGGAGGAACATTGTTTGGAGTAGTGCTATTTTGAGGAGGAGGAAGAGGCAGTAATGTAGGTTGTTGGAAATTTTGTGGCCTCCATCCTTGTGATGGTTGATTCCACTGATTTTGTGGCATGCTAGGAAAATATTGGTATGGAGGAGGAGTTGGAGGTCCTTGGTATTTCCAAGGGCTTGGATTAGTCCAAGATAATGGGTTATGCCATGGTTGAGGATGCATATGAGAGTTATATGCATTAAAATTTTGATCAGGATTGAATTTCAAATATGTTTGGAATGGTATTGGTGCTCAAGGCCTCTTTTGATTGATGAAGTATAATGAATCCACGTTCTCTTCTACTCCTCGAAATGTAGCTTTCAAACTTGGAAAAGAAGGACATTTGTTAGTTGGATTATTTTCCTCACAAATTCCACAAACATCTATAAGGTCTAAAGGGCACTCATTTCTAGGATGATTTTTAGTGCATTTGAGACAATAGACAATCAATGCCTTCTCTCCTTCCTCCCGTTTCTTCTTGATCTGCATTGTATCCATTTGCATGGCTAAAGAGTGTAAAATATCATTCTTCATATCTTCTATTAATCCTCCTAATTCGTGCTTTATATGAGTTTTTGGGTTAGAAGATGGAGAGATCAAACCTCTACTGCTTCTACCTTTCTTTCTGGAAGACCATGAATGATTCTTGAATATTCTTTTGATATCATCATAGTCCAACTGGTAGATATCTCCATTGGATAGGATATTTAATGTTTCCATCAGATCTTCTCTTACTCCTACGAGTAAGACAAGCTTGAGTGAATTTTCATCCATAGTGCAATTTTGAGCTCTCTTGTAGCTTAGTTGAAATATTTCCTCAAAGTCTTATAGAGATTCATCAGGTCCTTCTGTCATTTTGAAAATATCATCCCTTGTATCTCTTGCTCTACAATAGTCTTTGTATATTTCATTGAAGGTGTTTTCCATTTGATCCCAAGTTGTGATACTATTTCCTTCCAAACTCATAAACCATCTTAGAGCCGAATCCTTCAAGGTAGAAGGAAAAAGTTTGAGCTTTTTTTCATTAGTGGTATAATTATATGTCCTGCATATAACTACAAACTCAAACAATAAAGTGTTAGGATCTTCAGAGATAAGCCCATGAAAATAAGGTAAATCCGAAGGATTAATATTTTCATCTTGGCTTCTCCATCAGATTCACAAATAGGGAACTCAAATATTTCTTCTTCACTAGACATGACACGAGGTGAGGACTGACTCTTTTATGAAAGATTATCAAATTCTCTAGCTTCCCTTTCCAAGAAATATTCTAGTGTTTCAAGACCAATATTTGGATTGCTTGGACCTGTTTTTGTGGTTGGGGTTTTTTGGTAAAAAATTTCCTTTTCTATCTCTAGGTCTAGTCATTCATGGAATCAAAAGAAAGTGAATATATATATATATATATATATATATATATATATATATAATTTTTTTTTCTTAATGCAAAAAGAGAGTGTGACAAGGAGATATCAATACTCACACAAAGTGAAAGAATTTGGGTTGTTACACTATAGAAACTCCATAGTGAGGTTGGCATTGTGACTGAGGTATCCTTTTTACTCCTTCAAGTCACACAAAAGAAAACAAACAAAAAAGAAAAGGACATGGAAACTTCAGCACCTCCCCGATAACGGTGCCAACAAGTGATGTTCCCAAGAATAACAACAATTATTTACTGTACCCTTGGTCTCCTACTTTACTTGTCAACCAGGGGTTCATACAAACTTAAGAGGTGCTATTCACTATATGTGCAGTATGCAATTGTCGGTAGCAAAAGGTTGAAAATGATCAAAGGCTGGAAATTTTCTGGACTAATTGCTTTGAAGGAAACACACCAATTTGAAAGTACAACTAATCTAAAGTGCATGAAAATAAATTATTATACTACATCAAATATTACTGAATCAATAAAGTTAAACTAAAGTAAAAGATGAATCTAATATGAAATTATGACAGAGAACTGTGAAAGAAGTAAAGCTGTAAACTATGATAGAAAAAATGTAATGGAAATGAAACCACACTGATGCATGAACAAAGCAATCTAACCCCTTGATAATTATCAATATAAATGTGATTTTATTGTTTTTTGATGCTTTCAGGAAAATAATATTAAACTAAGTCAAAATATGAAGCTAAAATAGACCTACAAAAGATTTCTACAAGCTCTGCACAGTTTCTACATGATACTCCTACAGAAAGCAAAATGAAGTCTAAAAAGGTAGTGCAAGTCTTTAAAAGAATTGACAAAGCTATACTATAAAATAAATGAAGTGAACCTATGGTTCTTAGCCTTGGGAGGCACCTAGGAGTGCTCCAAAAGGTTATTGAACATTTCTACATGATGCTGCTACAACTCACCAATTAGTTAAAATCTTAACAGAGATGAAAATTTATAATGCAAAGCTAAATCGAACTTCAATAGAGAATGAAACACTATCTAAACACCAACTAATATGAATGAAAACTACAGAAATAGTAAAAACGGTCCTTGAGCCCTCTTGGATGGGCCCTACCCAAGAAGCACAAGGAACCTTAAAGAAACTTTAATGGACTGAAGACAAAACCATTTTATTTCATAAATATCAACAGTACATTAGGAACATCAAAGTTCTTAGTCTTCAAAAAAAATTCTTGCAAAACATATCCATACAATGCTTCTCCAAAAATTCGCTATATATCCCTCTCTCTTATACTAGAGGCCTATATATAACTAGAGAGTTCGAACTCCCTTCCTAAATCAAGGAGAGTGATGAGTAAATGAGGGATCTCGACCCTTTACATCTATATTTTTGAACTGATGTTGTTCATAAGTGGTATAAATGCACAAGGAGTGCTCTTGGAAGTAGGTGTAGACAATTTCCCTTGATATTTGGCTGACATCTCACTCAAGGGGAGAAAATCGCCTATTTCTAGGAGGTTGGCGCCCTTGACTCTTGCAGTTTGACCTGGTTGGTGGAAAACTTGTCTTTTGACAAAAAAATTAGTGCAAAAATGTATATTATACATAAAAATCCACCTCATCATACATTCATTAAGAAACATACAAAATACCCATGTCTGACTATTAAATATGGTCAAAAGAAAACATAAAGTCATTTTTTGGTGGAAAAATATGTCAAATATGAGCCTTTAGAATGTACAACAATGAGGCTCATCACTTTTGAGCTTCCAATCTGCTTCCTTGTCCAATGAAACTTTTCTCCTATTCTCTTCTAGAAGATTGAATTTAACCCTATAACGAAGACAACCCTTTCATTCGTATACAAATCCTCTATTTTTTTCCCACCTCAGATAAAACTTTATCATCTTTTTCTTTCTTAGCATGGACCAAAGAGATAACAACCTACTTGAATTTTTTAAGATTATTTTCAAATTGAGTTGCAACTGACTCCCTTGATGCCTCCTCAAAGGGAATTCATAGATAGTTGATTCTCTTAGCATAGTCCTCCTTTGTTAGCCACCTAGGATTAATATTAAATGGAATAAGGATCTTTTCCCTACTAGATCCAACTCAAGAAAAGTAAATAAGTGATCTGATTCACCATTTGAACTAATCTATTTCTATAAATTGATAAGATATTCGATCCACCATTATGAAACAAAAACAAATACTAACTTTTTTGCAATCCTCTCATGTCCCACCCTTTTGTTACTCTAGGTAGGCTTTATCTTAGTAGGCCCAACATCATATAACTGTACATCTTCCAAATTTCTCAAAAAATAATTTGAGAGTCGATACACTTGAGCTAATGGTGCATAGAACTCCAAATTTCCCAAGGAAAAGTTAAGATCCCCTCCCACAATGGTATAAACTCAATTGATCAAATTCCAACTAAAGAAATTTTCGCAAAAATGTAGTCGATCTGAATAAGGCCCATAAACATTCAAGATAGCGACCTCCTTTCCCAGGTCTTGGTAGAAGAGAGTTGTATCCAAACCTCATGAAAATGACCGACAATTCATACATAACATGGATCTCTTCTTCCAACCAGTCACCAAACAACTTGATATGCCCTTTGCATCTATGAAAGTAAACTCCCATCCCACAAATACTTTCTCTAATTCAAGCACAATTCCCCCCCTCCATACATAATCTCTTGGAGTAAAATCACTTATGGATTGTGAGTGTCTACAACCCTATTAATGGCCTGTTTTTTGAGGGGTTTCCCAACCCTCCACAATTGAATGAAAGTCAAATAATATTTCACCCTTTACTAGGGAATTGGTTTCTCTAAGAACCCCATCTAAGGATATTTGTTTACAAAAATCTCATAGAAAGCCTTTTCCTGGGCCAAAGACATAAAACAATTTCTACCTCAGTTTGCACCTTTGATACCCTTGCCCTTGATTATGCCCAAACCACCTCGAGTCCCACCATAAAAAACTAATGACCCTCTTTCTTTTTTGGTCTCAAATTATATCTCAAGGACCTTTCACTAACCACCCCCTTGTCTTCAAGAATACTAAGATCTCCAAATATGGGAGTAGAAAATATTTCAAAAGAGGAATGACCATTAACCTTATAAATAACATGCAAATATGAATTTTCATTTAAAACAAGAAAACTAGACCAAGTGCTTTCCTTAACCCAATCAATTGATCCCCCCTAATATCCATTATTCCATGACTGAAACAAAATGTGATTTTTAGGAGTAGAATTAAGAGATAGAGGAATCAAATTTTGAATAGACTTACCCAAATATACTAGAAAAGTTCCACCATATTTGAGGCCTTCCACATCCAAGGCATTTGGATAAGGAATTCATGATCATGCATTAGAGCATGTTCCTTCTAAGGTAAAAAAATAACCCTTCTCATTCACCATGTCCATATGTGCATCCACTCCCACCTTTGACTATGTGGATTAGTTCTCAACTTGACCTCCCTTATCATCGAAATCGAGCCCAGTCCCCACACCTTCCATACTTATGGCACTAGAGGCATCTAAATGGAATTATAGAGTAATCTAAAGGATGATCCAAGACACATGAACCCTTCCTTAAAATAATTCTTTCGACTAACCCTTCTTTTGAATCCACTATCACCAATATATTTGATATGACCATCAGACCTATCGCATGAAATGATAAAGAAACTTCAAATTTTTTCCCGAAATCATTCTTTAGTTCCTCGAAGACATCCTATAACTGATACTCCAATAGAAGACTTGTCAACTTGACACAAATCGATGTTAACTCCAACTTCTTAGACTTTGCATCAAAAAATAACATCCACCTCTTCCTAGATAGAGGTGTTTGATAGTATCTCTCCATGAAAGGTCTAGGGTTTCCATAGGTTAGATCTTCTTATAGAGATTTTTAGCGATGGTCATATTTTTGGGTTGTCTGCAGTTATGGAGGAGGAATTATTATATTATGGAAAAAGTGCCACTTGGGAGTCACCATCTATTTTCTGTATCGTTGAGGAATACCATGAGATCCTACGGTGTACTAGGACTTTACTTTAGAATTCAGGAGGGAGACTCATGAACATACAATGGTTACGAAGAATCCACATGGTGAAGGGTGTATGGAGGGGTGATAAATGGGGTTACATACATACTTGGATTGCCATGTACTAGATTTCAAGTAGCATGTATCACTAAGTAAAGACTCGGTACTTGAAGCTAATCATGGTATTGTCATTCTCATCAATAAGGGATCAAAGTTCTAATGAAACAAAAGTGTTTCAAGGAAAGGGCCGATAAGGTAAGATTGGTGCTAAGTCATGATATCGATTTGTATTTGATAGAGTCTTTATCCGCTATATATTTGGTTGGAAAGTTCATTGAAAAGGTGGTGTTAAGGGCACACTTAATTGGCTGGGGGAAAGTACTGGGTTACCTACTTTTTGAGGTGAGGAATGGCTATATCCTCACTCAATCATTTTTGAATCTCACTAAGATAGGTGAGACAGGTGGGATTGTTACCTTGGGCTTATATCCTGTTCAAAAATATCAATCAACCCTCAAGAAATAAGTTCTTGGGCCTGATGCTATTATCCAATATTGCCTATAAAAATATGCTTGTAAATGATTTTTTTTAAGAGTTAAATGAATAAATACAAGAACACACACATCTGAAAAACTAGTACACAACAAGTCCCAAATTGAGAAGAAATCAGAAAATAATTTTATTGATATATTTTCTAAGTTACAACCAAGTTTCTCTTTACAAACCCCTGCAAGATTTTGGACTAGAATTAGACTTAGAAGTCTAGGATATAACTTTGAATCATACAAAGAAAATTGGTGTTTGATGAAAAAGACCAAGACTGAAACAAACTGGATCAATCCAAGATACAAGCACATTGTAGTCTTGACTATGCAAAATAGCCTTAATCAACACTAAAAATGAATTCAGAAATATAATCATACTAAACATACTGTCAAGATAAATGAATGACCTTCTCAATCATGCCAAAAGTCTATGCTTCCCAGTCCTTTCTTTTTCCACCTTTAGAGTAACCCTACTATCAACAAGAGGACTTAGCTCTCAAGAAACTTAGAAATGAATGAATGAATAATGATTCTCACTTGAGGCAAGAACAAACCTTATCAGAAGTATATCTTTCTATTTTCTCATGTGCATCTTTGTCCTTGCTATTTTCCTTTAATTCTTCAAAAAATAGTTCAAGTGGTTCAACTACCTTTTGGTACTAAAGTTAAATAGATTTAGTTAGGATAAGACAACTTTATTAATAATAAGGGTAAATAATAATTAATAATAATTAATAGGTGGGGTCCCACTAGTTTCATTTATTTTCATTTAAAAATATTTCCCTTATGACTCCCGAATAATATGAAAATATCCACATATATGGTAGCAACAATAAATCAATAAAACATTTATCAAATAAAATCCAAGTCCTCGGGTTTGCATCTCCCAAAAGCAATATGATATTAAAGGTTCCAAAATTAATATCACATGTCAACTGTAAGTGTAAAGTCTTCAAAATAAACTGTCATTAACAAAATTTAGAATGCTTGCTCAACCAATATTGCCTATCCTTGATAGAAGGTTTATTTTCCTTCTTCCAGTTATGGGTAATATAGGCTTCCCATTGAGGTTTAGTAGACTGATTTGAATTTATCGGAACCAACATCAAAGTGGATCAAAAATATGATCTTCTTATGCCTTCCTTGTTGCCAAAGCATATTTGGCATTTTAGTATTTCCTCTTCTGTTACTTATGTTGTTTTCCCTGTTGCCTTTTTCTAAAAGAATTTCCATTTCAATTAGTGAAAAAATATTCAGAGTAAGATAATCGTTCATTGCAAAATTTTGTTAAATATGATTTAGCAAGGCTCTATCTAATAACATATCAAATCAAGTAAAAGGGAAAAAATGAAAGGGAAAATTGTAAACGACAGGAAGAAAACCTAAACTCATATACTTTACAATGAAGTCCTTTGCTGACAATTATTGTTGATGTTTGGAGAACATCGGGAAGACATTATTCCATATATATATATATATATATATATATATAATAAAAGTTATACATATATATATTTATGTATAATAAATAAGTAGTTATTATTATCCAAGGGACACATCCTTTCATGGATGGTCACCATATGTTCTCTATATATGGAACACTCATCATTGTAAGCTCACTTATCATATCACATAAAAATTCAACATGGTATCAAATCATGACTGGGATTGATTCCCTCACAGGAGGGCCCAATGAAATGGAAAACTATGAGAGTAGGAGAATATATTATTTGTTATTCGTGGGAGACAGACGAGTCATGAAATGCGTGAGTGTTGGAGGTAAACTGGCATGCATGAGAAGTAAATATGTTTTGCTCCAACATGTTTTTCAACATCAAAAGGGTTCAGTGGGTCTTCAAGCATCGAGTATGGCTTCCAGTATCGCTGAATATTGAGATTGAAATTTTGTTCCATGAGATTTCTCACCAGACACAACTTCAAAATGATTATCACCACAAGCTGACTGAGATATTTAAAAGGAGAAAATCCTTGTCTATTTGTTCTCGATGACGTGTGGGACAAAGTTGTTTTGCAACATATTGACTTGGCTCTGGAAAGAAAAAATTATGATAACAAGATCATGGTCGTCACCTGTGATCAAGGAGTTTCAAAGGCTATGGGGGGCGAGACTACCAAATGAAGTATTTCTCAGAGGACGACATCTTGGAATTGTTCTGCATACATGCTTTCCTAAAACTCAAAGATAGGAAACTTCCAAGGGAACTGAATATTTTCCGCTACCTTATTCTAGACAAATGTTTGAGGCTTCCCTTGGTGGTGGAAGCAATAGAAACATCCATGGCAACAATAACCACGATTCCTTATTATTGGGAATTGAACTTTAGTAGTCTAGATATACAACAAATTATAAACGAGAAACACATTTATTTCTGTAGGAGTACATGAATTCAATGTAGCATGGTCTTACATTGACCAACTAGTTGATCAATGTATAATACAAGTTGCTTCACAACCGATCGGTGTCTATAGGCGGGTAAAGGCTTCACAGCCAGTCAGCTTCGATGGGAAGGTAAAGTACTGTGAAATGAAAGAATTATTTCATCGTTTATCTCTTTCTGAATCTCACAAGGAAGGTAAATGCTTGTTACAACTTAGGGAGCAATTGGGAAATTTTCCTATGCTACAGTGCAAGGACACACGTAGAATTTCATTGCCTAACACCGCTGTTATAACAAAGACTACGATGCCAACTTATATTCTTAAGGTTTTGAATCCTTTGTTTTTGAGACAGACCTTAGGTACCATACATGGGCAAGCATTTTTCCTATCTGTATTTAACCATTGATCAATTGCGCCAGGAGACCACTGGACAAGTGTGTTGTGTTGCAACCATTAGAGCCTTTACCTGTTCAACATCTTACCCATGAGTTCATGGTGGAAACCAAGAATAGAAAGGATATGAGTTGATGGATGTTGAAGGGGATTTTTTCACAAGAACAACAATGGTTGTTTTATCTTATGGGAAGTATTATGTATCCATATAGAAGAGTTGGCATGGAGCATAATAGGGTTTGGAAACCCTAATATCCACAACACACGCCTAATCACATAAGAAAAACATGCTGAATAATATGTGCCGTTAGGATATTTTATTTTGGAGCGAGTGGTTTCATGAGGTGAAGTATGACATAAATAAGGAAGAGTTGCAACTATTCTCCTCATTTCCAAAATTAATGGAAAGCCTTTTCGCCCTTAAAAAAATGCTTTTCGAAATTGATATTGAACCAGTGGATGGTCTTTCTCTAGTGTGGGACAACGACGTAATATTTTAATTAGTCAAGACTTGAAGATGACAACGGTGACTATAGTAGGCATTGGGAAGGGAAAAAACTGGCAGCAAGGGTCATTATCCTTGATACGAGAACCCTTATTTCTTTGAAGGACCATTTCCCTGGTACGAAAGACCAAAATATATCTTATTATATTTCAGCCACTTTCCTTGGTACGGGTGCTCAATAATGTTATGCATGTCATCTATATTTCCAGTGTGCAAGCAATGAAAGAGAAAAGGAGATCAATTCCCTTGATCTTCTCTCTTTCTAGTGCAGTCTGCAGAAGTGGGACCTGGTTAGTGGACAATGAGATCACATGGAAGGTATCATGATCTATTTTGAAGTCCGACTCAGAGGGAGTCAAGACTCAAGGAGACTCATATAGCTCATGCAAAGAATTAGACATGGAGGGCAAGACCTTCCAACATGATTTCATGGAGTGACATCACCATAAATGATTCTCAGAGACAAGTAGTCTCTAGGAGCAATGTACCTCCCAAGACGAGACCATGCTAAATAACAGAGAAATTTCCAGTGACCATAAATGAAATCTATGGTGATGGACACTGTGATGGAGGAAGATACAATATGATACTTAGAGAGAGCATTTGTAGCAGTCTTGGTACATGAATTGAGCCATGATATGTTGAGGGAGTAAGCATGGAAACAATTCCAGTGTATGTAGAGGCACTCCCAGAAAGGGATACAATACTACATCCAGAGGGAGAAGATATTGAGTTACCGCTAGAGAAGGAGGAAGGTATACCTTTAGTGTTAGAGGTAGTAGAGATAGAGGAGGAGTCACCTCCAACTCCAAAGGGAGCAGTTATTGAGCCACTCTCAGTTCTAGATAGAGCAACTACAAAGGAAGAAATTGCAGAGAGAGAGTAGAGGAGCCAGTTCCATAGAGAGCATCCCCAGAGGAGGGAAATTAGTGACAGAGTAGAGAAGCTAATCTCATTCTTAGTGTTTAACATTTATAGATTCCCAGAGGGAGAAATTGAAAAATCCTAAAGGAAGAAGTTGCAGAGAGAGTGGAGGACCTACTCTCAAGCAAAGATCTAGATAGTGCTTTGCTGTAAGCACCCTGAGCCAGCTTGTGATTTGAGAAGACTAAGTTGCAATAGAGTAGGTGTACTAGTGTGGTACAGTTGGGTATGTCTCAGGAGATGAAAAGAGGATGGAAATATACACAGTTCTGACTAGACAGAGAGTGCAATTGACAGAAAGGGCACCAGAGGGTGTTGCTTCAGCTCGAGATCAATCAGGATTAGTGGAATCAGAATTCTATAACACTCAGTACTGCAGAGGCATAATATATCACAACCAGTGATGCAAGTCATGGAAGCATTGAGGCTTCAGGGGATTCTTGCATGATTTCATCAAAGACATGGTGCAGATGAAGCAACTACGCTTCAACACACATATGAGTAGATTGTTGACATTCAAGGCATCTGACAGAAGTTTACCATCGACCAATTGGTTAGTTGGTGAACCACTCTGTTGATGCGAATGTCTTCCCTCGTTAAGATGGAATGCTGATATGATTACATCATGAGACATTCTCCCCGGAGGGTCCTGTGTGGACTAGTAGGGGGGAATGAAAAATTCATCCTGACATGCCTCAGATGGTCAGATGAGGGAACCGAGACATTGGTTTCATGAGGAAACCTCGATATGTCTTGGGGGACATTTGTTCCATGAGGGAAAATTGATATGTCTTAGACATTGGTTTCATGAGGGAACCTCAATATGTCAAGTATGGTCCAAGATGAATTAACATGATCATCCCCAAGGGATTGGCCACCCCTTGTAGGATGAGATAGCTCAAGTCTTGTGTATATCAACCACATCTCCGTGACATGGTGTAGAGGAGGGCAGTACTGGTGCACTACATTCCTACAGATGAAAATATTGTTGATGTTCTTACCAAACCCCTTACAAGGATGAAGTTCGAGTACTTCCGTGACAAACTTGGCATGACAGAGAATGCCTCCCTCACTGAGAGGGAGTGTTAATGTTTTCATCTTCCTGAGACATTCTCCAGATCATACTCCTCTGTGACTCAGTTGAGTTGATCTGTGAGGACACTTATCCGAGAGAGATAAGTGGGTTTGGGCTTATAGTCGAATGTCCCTTGTGGAGAGCACATGAGGACACATCTAGGGAGTTGACCTTGACGTCACACACTATGGGGAGTTGACCCTAGTGTTTCTAGAGGGATTAGACTCTAGAAGTCCACATGGGAGTGCCATGTGTGACAAACCATTTGCTACAATGTCCCGAGTAAGCATTGATCAAACCTTCTCCTAGATTGGGCTGTAGACCAAGGGAGATAGGATGCATTTATCACATAGGGGTACTTGTGGTAAATGGGCCCAAGTGTCATGAGTCTAGGGTGAAGTTTGTATACTTCAAAGACAAGCTTTGACATGGTGAAGAATGTCTCCCTCATTGAGAGGGAGTGTTGATTTTTGGACAACATCGGGAAGACGTGTCATATATATATATATATATATATATATATATATATATATATATATATATATATATATATATATATATGACATGATATTTATAATACAAGGTATAAACATATATATTTATATATAATAAACAAGTAGTTATTATTATCCAAAGGACACATCCTTTCATGGATAGTCACCATATGTTCTCTATATATGGAACACTCATCATTGTAATCTCACATATCATCTCACATAAAAATTCAACAATTATCTCAATGCCTCTTGTATATGAACAACTCAATACATTTAGAAATATGAAAAAAAAAAATATAACAAAAATATGAAAATGAAATTATGAATGGTCAAGATAAATGATGTTGGGAATATTCTTATGAAAATTGATTTTAAATGAGGAGTTAATATGTAAAAAAAAATTCATATAAGAACCATTTTAGCTAACCCTTTTGCTTCCATTATATATATATATATATTGTATATTTGAGAAATTTTGAATAAAAATTTCATGCGAGTCCTTATATTATCTACATGCATCAACTATTATGTGTCATTAACCAATGTCCATTACCCATCCTCTAGGTATATGTCATCAAAACATATGATAACTCCATTTTTTAAAACTATGGGTTTTAAACATATATGAATAGCGTATGCTACTATATAATGAAGACTATGAGGGCGACCCCAAATAAAAGCTAAGTCACACAAGTATATAGTAAAATTTTGACCATAGTTGAAAGGCTCTTCGCTTTTTAAAATAGAGTAATGGGCTTTCAATTATGAGCATAGTAAAAATATTATTTCTTGTTATATTTCTTCCACAAAGGAAAATACATGTGGGCTGAAAATGACCAATATGAGCTGAGGCAAACACGGATATAACCAACACTGTTTTCATATTTGTTTAAAATCAATTCTTAAATAGAACCCAAGCCACACTTCACAATCTAGACTGTGGGTATCAACTATTCTTTATTTGATCTAGTACTTTTAGAAACTAGCAATCAAATTCTTCAAGAATGAATATGGAAAATGAAATAATGGAACAATGAGAACAAATGGAATAAAGACAACATACCCACAATAATTCTTGCCCCCAAAATAACATTCAAATATTTGTAACAACAATTTCAAATATTTTTTATATATTTCATTGGGATATTTGATGAAATATAGAGGAAAATAATTCTTTTACTTGCAATCAGCTAAATAGAGTCCAACTAATCCATTTAGGAACAAAAATTGCAATATAAATGCTTTCTCAAAACTGTTTAGATGCATACCTTTGATGGTAGAAAAAATGTTTTATACTTGTTTGAATATGAGCGATTGCACCAACTCTGCAGTCACACAATGAACAAGATTTCTATGTAACCAAAACTCAATGTGATGCCAAGACCAACTAGATCAACTTTAAACCCTTCTACTCGATTATTTCTCTTTTCTCCTATCTCTGATTCCATGAATTCTCTTTCTCTATATGCATAATTCATTTACAATCCACCAACCACTGGGCCACTAGGGATAATCTCATCCAAATCTCCTGTTACTTGACACTAGGGAAGTTCAGAATCATCGAGCCACCGAAAAAAAATCCACCGAACCGTAAAGGATCGCTGACACCGGGCCACCGTAATACTAGACCACCGAGCCACCGGGATACTAGACTACCAGGCCACCGGGATACTAGACCACATGGGGAAACACAAAATTGTTTCTTTGTGAAGGATTCACGGTCCTGGTTCGGTTGAATTGGAGCCCAATAAAGATAGCGATTATGCTAATTTTATTCCACGATTTAACTTGTAAATCAAAATTTATCGTCTGTGCAAACCGATCCTGCTCTTGATTCGCTTGGTCGATCCACCTCTAAACTCGACCAATACTTTTTGATTTACCAAATTATTTGATGTTTCATCAAAACCTTGATTTGAAAAAGATTTGTGAGGGTTATGCTCAAAGAAACTACATATTCAGTGACAACAATTCAATGATTTTACAATCTGAGAGAAAAATGATGGTTGCACATTCACAAAACACAATCTGGAAACTCTAATGCTGAAATAGGATTACAAATTTCTCTCTGAGCTCTACTCTACGCACAAAATTTACTTCAAACTTGATATATCTGACATACCATGGTAAGTATGGTCATTGCAATTTTAAGCTATATGTAATCACAAATGATCATACCCTTTTGTACATGAATAGTTTTGATGGTGTCAAATAATGTCAATCAATGCTATCATCATGCTGAGAGAGAACAAAGTATTTTTTGCAAGATGTCATTTCGATGATGGTTTGATATCTCTTAAAATTGTCTTATAGTATATTTGATAGCAATGCAAACACATATAAACCTTTAATATGTATATATCTTTCAAGATCATTCATTGTTTTGAGCATATTCATTTATCATAGATTGCTGGAAATCATTAAACCAAAAACCATATCTGAAACGATGCCTCGGATTGATACAAGGTCAAAATGTTGAGGGAAATGTGATGCTAGAAATTATCACTCCATTGGTTTGTTCTAGGGGATCCCACCTATTAATATTATATCATAATAAATAGATAGGCCTTGAAATCATTTGCAAGCTATTATAATAGGTGACAAGTTTTCGAGTCAACATCTAGTGACTTCACAGGGTAGTCAATATTCTAATTGACTAGAACTTGGAATTTCTGGTTTTGCTTTGAAACTTGGTGATTATTTCTTTTCATCAGGCATTTCAAATAGAATTTTCATAATTTTTTTTTGATAAGCTCTTGAATAAACATTCATGGAGGGTAGAATAGGAAAGAAGAAAGTGGGAACAAGTTGTAATCATCAAGTCTAAGCAAGACTATTTGATGGGTTTGACAAATACTATATGTAGTGTTGCAGACAAAAGATAATTCATTCATCTTTGCTTTTTGTATTCTTTCATTTTTTCCAAGACAAATTAATGAAATTTTTTCAATCCAATTATCATAAATGTAACTCGATTGATCCATCTTTTGACTAAAATCTTGAAAAACAAAGAAAAGAAGAGAAACACAAATCAAAAGAAAAACAAAATTTGAATCATATTTACAAGACAACAACAATTAAATGAACATTAAAACAACAACAAAAGCAATATGGAAGTGAATGAAACATATCAAAAAACAAAACAACTAACTACAAAATGCATTTGATGCTTGATGTGACAAAAGCAATAGAAAAATAAACAAAGCAACACGGAAAAATATAATCATATATATTTATTTTTTTATGTACAAGGAGAAGGATGGCCAATCATTGAATATTTAAACAGGGTAAAACTTGGCATAGAGGATTGTCCTTAAGTTTTCCTGCGGGATCCACAACTTGAAGGGAATTAAGCAAAGAATGTCGACCAATTGATGCATATAGTGCATGTGGGGAATAAGTAAAAATCCAGAAGAATTTACTACCATATTGTAAAATATTGCACCCAACAAGATTAACATTAGGTCCCTTACCATATTTGTTAGTTTGATCATACTCATTTGGATTCCAGATTGAGGTTTCAATGGAAGTTTTGGGTTCAGATTCAGGTTGGTAGAAGAAACAGTGACTAAACGGAAAAGCATGCAACCTTTTCTTTCCAGTAATATTAAGGGTAATCCTCTTGCAGTAATAAAGTATATCAATGGGATCTATGTCGTCAAAAGGGAAATAGTCATTACCAATCATCTCCTCGGGCTGGGCCACATCGAAAGTATGCTTATAATTAGAAAGGTAAGGGTAGAAATCCAAACTCACGACTGCAACCATTTGTAAGTAAAAATTAAAGCATGTCTCAGTTCTGGTATTTGCAGTAGGGTTTCTTCACTTACTTCCAAAGCACCCACACAACTTCCCTCTTCTTGAACTAAAACCTTATGCTCTTCGTCTGAAAGCTCATCATAAATTGGTACCAAATATTCCCCTTCTCTAACTTCGTGTTCACCAACCAAGTGGCCACCATAAATCAAGATGGAATTGGGACCAAAGGGTTGATCGACCAAATAATCTTCAAAACAAGGAGACAAGGTTTTGAGGATTACATTCATTAACAAGGAATATACACTCGATTTTGATCTCTTCATGCTTGTCTTTGTTTGGCCAAGTAATGATTTCAAGTTGGTAGGTGTTAGCAAAAATATCTTTTACCCTGTTTTCAAAATGAAAGTCACATGAAGCTATATCATCCCATAAATCCTATTTCTCACTTTCTTCTGAATGGTTATCAGAAAGAGGGATATGAGGGGAAATGCAATGTAATTAAAGATTGTTTTCCTCTCAAGATTCATCTTTGAAGAATGTTTCATTGGATAAAACATAGTCTTGTTCAGAACGAATTTCGAAAAGAGCATCATAAAATGGGAAGGCATTGAACAAGGCTTCATGGTTAGGCAAAGCATGGGTAGATTCATAAGAGAAATATTCTTCACAAACCCCTGAAGTTTTTAATAAAGAATCATGGGATAGACAATTATTTTCTTTTCTAGTCAATAAGAGATATGGGCTCTCCTGGTATGCCTACTTAGATTCTAAGAATAACCTACATGTCAACTGTGCATGAAGGCCACTGCAAAAGTTGCATTGAAGATGGGTAACAAGAATCTCAGGCAAAAGTTCAAAGTGTGGGGGGATGGGCAAAGAGAGAAAGTCAATAACGAATTTTGAGAAAATAACCACTCCCATAAAATTTGGATTAGGTGAATGGACCTATACCAATTTCTCGCTTTTCCACGAAGAGTAGTTGGGAATATGTTAGAAGAAGTAAAAGCATCTTGGACCCCTACATATTAGCAAAAGTGGACAAAATTATTAACGTGATCATGAGAATATTTCCATGGGTAACCTTCAAAAAGAGGACAACCAACCATGGACATGCTGGTAATCAAATCAAAATCAGGTTATATTCATGATCATGCAATTTTAGAAGAAGCATTGCTGCAAAAATCGTGGTGCATTAAATAAAAACTGGAGAATAACTATTGAACAATTTATTCCCCAGTATGGTCGCCAAATAAATGTTAAGGCGATGAATGACTATATCCTCACTCAAGCATTTTCGAATCTCACTAGGCTAGGTGAGATAGGTGGGATTGTTACCCTGGGCTTATATCATGTTCAAAAATTTCAATCAACCCTCAAGAAATATGTTCTTGGGCTCGATGTTGTTATCAAATTTGTATGCTTTGCTGTAAAATAAAATTTAAAAATAAAAAAAGGTGATTGTAAATGAAATTTTATAAGAGTTAAATGAATAAATACAATAACACATACATTTGAAAAACTAGTACACAACAAGTCTCTCAAATTGAGAAGTAATAAGAGGATAATTTTATTGATATATTTTTTGAGTTACAACCAAGTTTCTCTTTACAAGCCCCTCCAAGAGTTTGGACCAGAATTATACTTAGAAGTCTAGGATGTCATTTTGAATCATAGAAAGACAAGTGGTTTTTGAAAGAAAAAGACAAAGACTGAAATAAATTGGATCAATCCAAGTTACAAACGCATCATAGTCTTGACTCTGCAAAATAGCCTTAATCAACACTAAAAATGAATTCATAAATTATAATCAAACTAAACAAACTATCAAGATAAATGAATAACCTTCTGAAGCATGTAAAAAGTCTATGCTTCCTAGTCGTTTCTTTTTCCACCTTTAGAGTAACCTTGCTATCAACAAGTGGACTTATCTCTCAAGAAATTCAGAAATGAACGAATGATTAATGATTCTCATTTGAGGCAAGAGAAAACCTTATCAAACGTATCTCTCTCTATTTTCTCATGTGCATCTTTGTCCTTTATCTTTTCCTTTTATTCTGCAAAAAGTAGTTCAAGTGGTTCAACTACCTTTTGTTACTAAAGTTAAACAACTTTAGTTAAGATACGACAACTTTATTAATAATAATAAGGGTAAATAATGATCAATAATTATTAATAGGTGGGGTTCTACCAATTTATTTTATTTTCATTTTAGAATATTTTCCTTATGAATCTCGAATAATATGCAAATATCCACATATATATCAACAACAATAAATCAATGTTAGGATATTTAGACACTTAGGAGTTAGTTAAGATCTACTTGGTCTAATATGTCGTTAGGTAAAAGTGTGTTTCTTTAGTATGCATTTGTAGTTAGGCAAATCCGAAGGTCACGATATGTTCCCGACATAGAGTGATCCGACGGTTCATACTCTCCTCGATCTTAACGGCCATTGATCAGTGGCTTAACACCCGATTGGTCCATGATCTCTATTTAAAGAGCATGGAGGGTCATTTGCCGATGATCGATTGTGAGAAACCCTCTTGTAAAATCTCTCTGTAATCTTTTTCTTTGCATTAATAAACTGCTCCAAGTAGCCGCGTTGGCTTTACCACGTGAAAACATCGGTGTGTTGATCTTTGATCTGGTTATGTGAGTGGTTACTGAAGGTGTTCGTCCTCTGTTGGAATACCTGTGTTGTCGAACATGGTATCAGAGCCTGTTTGAAGACCCGCTCCTGTTGTAGATCGAGATCGTGAAGCTGAGCTGCCTCCTCTCCATTTTCTGGCATTTTTGTACATTTCTGGTCTGAAAGGACTGTTCCATTGCGTCCGGAGCACTCTTTTCATTTCACTCGAAAAGGTTTCCGTTTGCCCAAGATACGACCATTACAGTCAGAATCCGGAGGTATAAAGTCTGAATACGCATTTTTAAATTTTTGCAAAGTTTTGATTTTTTTTTTTTTTTTTTTTTTTTTTTTTTTTTTTTTTTTTTTTTTTTTTTTTTTTTTTTTTTTTTTTTTTTTTTT
>ML789442.1:606760-623405 GCA_009831015.1 Picea engelmannii
CGCGTTGGCTGGGGCCGTGGATGTTTCCCCGTAGGGGTTTTACCACGTGAAAACATCGGTGTGTTGATCTTTGATCTGGTTATGTGAGTGGTTACTGAAGGTGTTCGTCCTCTGTTGGAATACCTGTGTTGTCGAACAATCAACAAAACATTTATCAAATAAAATCCAAGTCCTCATGTTTGTACCTCCCAAAAACTGTATGATATTAGAGGTTCCAAAATTAATATCATGTGTCAACTGTAAGTGTAAAGTCTTCAAAATAATTTGTCATTAACAAAACTTAGAATGTTTGGTCAACCAATATTGTCTATCCTTGGTAAAAGGATTATTTTACTTCTTGTATTTATGGGTAATAGGATGCCCTCTAAGTTTTAGTTGACTAATTTGAATTTATCGAAACTAACATCAAAGTGGATTAAAAATCTGATCTTCGCATGCCTACCTTGTTGCCAAAACATATTTGGATTTTTAGTCTTTCCTCTTCTGTTACTTATGTTGTTTTCCCTGCTGCCTTTATTTAAAAGCATTGCCATTTCAATAAGTTAAAAAATCTTCAAAGTAAGATAATCATTCATTGCAAAATTTTGTTAAATATGGTTTAGTAAGGCTCTATCTAATATCATAGCAAATTAAGTAAAAGGGAAAAATGTAAACAATAGGAAGAAGACCTAAACTCATATTCTTCACAATGAAGTCCTTTTGCTGATAATTGTCTCAATGCCTATTGTATACGAACATCTCAATGCATTTAGAAACATGGACAAGGAAAAGATGACAAAACTAGGAAAATGAAATTATGAATGGTCAGGATAAATGATGTCGAGAATATTCTTATGAAAAATGATTTTGTCGGCCCTTTACTTCTATACCTTTCTTTAAACTAATATAAAACTTTCATGCCACTCCTTATATTATCTACACGTATCAACTATTATGTGTCATTGACCAATGTCCACTACCCATCCTCTAGGCATATGACACACACACACACACACACACACACACACATGGTCAAAATATGCCTATTGTATATTTGAGAAATTTTGAATAAAAGTTTCATGCCACTCCTTATATTAACTACATGCATTAATTGTTATGTGTCATTGACCAATGTCCACTACCCATCCTCCAGGAATATGTCTCTCTCTCTCTCTCTCTCACACACACACACACACATATGATCAAAATATGCCTATTGTATATTTGAGAATTTTGAATAAAAATTTCATGCCACTTCTTATAGTATCTACAGGTATCAATTGTTATGTGCCATTGACTAATGTCCACTACCCATCCTCCTGGCATATGTCACCAAAACATATATATATAAACTGATATATATATATATATATATATTCAAAATATGCCTGTTGTATATTTGAGAAATTTATATATATATGGTCAAAATATGACTGTTGTATATTTGAGAAAATTTGAATAAAACTTTCATGCCACTCATATTATCTACATGCATCAACTGTTATGTGTCATTGACCAATTTCCACTACCCATCCTCGAGGTATATGTCATCAAAACATATGATAACTCTCCATTTTTTAAAACTATGCATTTTAAATATATATGAGCAGAGTATGCTGCTATTCAATGAAGACTATGAGGGTGAGGTCCCAAATAAAAGCCAAGTCACACAAGTATATAGTAAATTTTTGACCAGAGATGAAAGGCTCTTCTCTTTTTAAAATATAGTAATGGGCTTTCAATTATGAGCATAGGAACACAATTATTTCTTGTTATAATTCTTCCACAAAGGAAAATGCATGTGGGCTGAAAATGACCAATAGAGCTGAGGAAAACATGAATATAACCAACATTGTTTTCATATTTTTTTTAAATCAATTCTCAAATAGAACGCAAGTCGCACTTCACAGTCTAAACTGTGGGTCTCAACCATTCTTTATTTGACCTGCTACTTTTAGAAACTGGCAATCAACTTCTTCTTTCTCCCAAAACATGGAAAATGAAATAATGGAACAATGAGAACAACTGGTATAAAGACAACTGGTATAATGGAATGAACATGGAAAATGAAATAATGGAACAATGAGAACAACTGGTATAAAAACAACATACCCACAATAATTCTTTCCCCCAAAACAATATTAAACTCTTTGTAACGACAACTTCAAATATTTATTATATATTTCATTGGGATATTTGATGAATACAAAGTAAAATAACTCTTCTACTTGCAACTAGCTAAATAGATCCCAACTAATCCATTTAAGAACAAAAATGACAAGAAAAATTCTTTCTCAGAATTGTTTAGATGCACACCTTTGATGGAAGCAAAATCGTTTTATACTTGTTTGAATATGAGTGGTTGCACCAAATATATATTTGCACAATGAATATGAGTCCTCTGTAACCAAAACTCAATGTGACTCCCACACCAACCGAATAAAATTTAAACCCTTCTACTTGATTCTTTATCTCTTCTCCTATCCCTGCTTCAATGAATTCTCTTTCTCTATATGCAAAATTCATTTACAATCCACCAACCATCGGGGATAAACTTATCCAAATATCTTCTTATATGATTTCGGTCCGATCTCATCCAACCACCAGGCAGTGAGGAAGTTCAGGATCACCAGTCCACCGACTATAAAAGCCACCCGAATGTATATGATCACCGATTCTGGACCACCAGAACAGTAGACCACCAGGCCACAGAGATACTAGATCATTGGGCCACTGGAGGAAACAAAAACTTGTTTCTTTGTGAAGAATTCAAGGTCCCATTTTGGTTGAATTGGGGCCCGCTAAAGATAGTGATTCTGCTAACTTTAGTCCACGGTTTAACTTTTAAATCAAAATTTATCCTCTGCGCAAACCGATCCTTCTCTTGATTCACTTGGTCGATCCACATCTGAACTCGACCAATACTTCTTGATTTACCAAATTATTTAATGTTTCATCAAAACATTTATTTGACCAAGATCTGTGAGGGTCACACTCAGAGAAACTATAGATTCAGTGACACAAATTCAATGATTTTACAATATGAGAGGAAAATGACTGTCGCACATTCACAAAACACAGTCTGGAAACTCTATTATTGAAACACGAATACAAATTTCTCTCTAATCTCTACTCTACACACACAATTTACTTCAAACTTGATGTATATGGCATACCATGGTAAGTATGATCATTGCAATTTTAAGCTATATGTAATCACACAGTATCATACCCTTTTGTAAATGAATAGTTTTGTTGGTGTCAAATAATGTCAATCAATGCTATCATTTTGCCGAGAGAGAACAAAGTATATTTTAAAGTTGTCATTTCGATGATGGTTTGATATATTTTAAAACTATTGCTTAATATACTTTCTAGCAATGCAAACAAGAATAAACCTTTAATATGTATATATCTTTTCAAGACTATTCATTGTTTTGAGCATATTCATTCAACATAGGCTGCTAAAAATCATTAAACCAAAAAACATATCTGAAATGATGCTTGGTCAAAATGTTGAGGGAAATGTGATGCTAGAAGTTATCACTCCATTATTTTGTTCTAGGGGACCCCACCTATTAATATTATATTATAATAAATAGATAAGCCTTGCAATCATTTGCAGGATTTTATAATAGGTGATGAGATTTCAACTCAACAATGCTGAAATTCTATATCCTAGTAAAAGGGTGGTTGCATTTTTATTTCAAGTTGGATAAGAACGTGGAGCTTATTTTGGTTCGAGCTTAACTGTAAGGTTCATCAAGTTTAGTCTAAAGAAATGGAATCCAATGTTCGAACCTTAACAAACCCTTTTTTTATTCAACATATCAGGGTTTTTCTCCTAGGGTTCCCTTTGAAGATTTGGTCGAGACTTGTGTTCGAATCAATAGCTAATGTGTTGGGTACGTTTATTTTCTTTGATGAGAATAGTCTTTGTAATGAAGATAAAATGGTGGCCAGGGTGCTTGTTGAGCTGGATATAAGTAAAGGTCTTTTGCCAGAATTGGAAGTGGTGTTGTCATATCGCTTTTTCATCTAGGCTTTAGAAAATTGGAAAATTCCTTTCATGTGCTCCGATTGTAGGGAGGTTGGACAGTTGAGCCGATATTGTCTTGTGGCTTCGTCTGGTCCGAGGAGGAATCAAAGGTGGGATAAGAGTTTAATGGATTATCCTTTGAAAGAATTGATGCCAGATGTGCATTCTGATGAACCAATATTAGAGGCTAGGGTAAATTATGTTGTTTGGTCACAGAGCCTGGTTGAAGCCATGGGTAGGCCTTGTAGTAAAGGGTGTCAGGATTCTCTGGTGGTGTCCTTGACCTTAAAAGAAAAAAGGTAGGTGTTTTATTACCCCACCCCCTAACAAAAGCCTCTAGTTCTATATCAATTCCCAAAGATTCCCCTTTTCTCTCTACCCATGAAGTGTCCAAGGAGAAGTTAAAAGGGATTGTGTACGATGACTACACATTGGGTTTGTTGGGGAATGAGGCCAATCCTTTAGGTACAATTGTCTTGAAAACTCCTGCTAAAGATCCCTCTCCCTCTTGCATTGTGTCTGAGCCTCCATCTCCTCATTATCAACTCCATTCACATAAAGTTAAGGGAATGGTGGAGCTTGGGGATGTTGAAGGAGGGCTTGCTCCATGTGTGGAGAATCATGGGAACCTAGGGAACAAGTCCTTCCTTTCAAATTCCAAATTAAATGCCTTGAAGGAGGTGACGCAAGGTAGACAATAGACCATTGTCAGGCACTTAGAGCTAAGAATCTCATGGTCAAGGTTCCTCCATGATTATCCTTTTTTTAAACGTGAGAGGGGTGGAGGGTGCCCTGAAGAGACTAACTCTCCAGAGGATGTTTACTTTATATAGACCCGATATTGTTTTGTTGCAAGAAACCATTGTTTATGGTGATAGGGAAATCAAAATTTTGTCTTCTCTCCTTCCTAGATGGTGGTTTAGTACTCTTGTTGTTGATGATTTGTTGGGTGGTTTGTTAACTACTTGAAACTCTTCTTTTGCAACATTAAACACACGTATTAGTGTTGTAGGTATTTTGCTAGAAGGGGAATATTGAGGCGATGAATGGATATATCCTCACTCAAGCATTTTCTAATATCATTAGGTTAGATGAGATAGATAGAGATGTTACCCTGGGATTATAACTTGTTCAAAAATATCAATCAACCCTCAAGAAACAAGTCCTTGGGCCTGATGCTATTATCATATTTGTATGCTTCGTAGAAAAATAAAACTTAAAATAGAAAAGTCCTTGTAAATTAAATTTATAAGAATTTAAATGAATAAATACAAGAACACATACATCTGAAAACCGATAAACCATAGGTATCAAATTGAGAAGAAACCAAAAAATGATTTTATTGATGTCTTTTATGAGTTACAACTAAGTTCCTCTTTACAAACCCCTGCAAGGGTTTATAATAGAATTAGACTTAGAAGTATAGGATGAAATTTTGAATCATACAAAGAGAACTGGTGTCTAAAAGAAAAAGACCAAGACGGAAATAAACCGGATCAATCCAAGCTACAAGTGCATCAAATTCTTGACCTTGCAAAATAGCTTTAGTCAACACTGAAAATGAATTCAGAAGTTCTAATCAAACTAAACAGATAGTCAAGATAAATGAATGACCTTCTGAAGCATGTCAAAAGTCTATGCTTCCCCATACTTTCTTTTTTTCCACCTTTAGAGTAATCCTTATCAGAAGTCTCTCTCTATTTTCTCATGTCTTTCTTTGTCCTTGGTCCCTTCCTTTTATTCTTCAAAAAATAGTTCAAGTGGTTCAACTACCTTTTGTTACTAATGTTAAATAACTTTAGTTAATGATAAGACAAATTTATTTGTGATAAGGGTAAATAATAATAATATATAATAATTAATATGTTGGCCCCTATATGTCTTTATTTGCTTTATTTTCAACATTCCCTTGTTCCTCCACATTTTACTCAAGATATCATGCATACATCATCATAAAAATATATATCAAAAGAATCAAAGTGATCATGCCACATAAGTATAAACACTTGTATCTCCCAAAATAGTTTAAAGCCATGATAGAAGTTTCTCAAAAAAACAATTATCATGTCAGTTGTCCAAAAATATGTGCCCTGAATGTGAAATTGATATGTCATCATGAAAATAAAAATAAAGTAAAAAATAATATTTTCCATTGGAAGTATAATCTCTCTGTCTACTTCCTTCTGACAATGCTTCCCTATGCTTGAGTAAATCTGCACCAACATATTTCTTCTCTTCAACCTTTGACACTTTTGGGTGCATATCATCAAATACGATTTTTCTTACATTATCCTCAAGTTTGCCAGGTAAGGAATTGATGGTGTAGGAGGATGTCTTTGATGAATCTGAATTGACACAAATAGTAGACCACTTTCCTTTACTTGGCTCTAGCTCAATAGCTAAGGATTTATAATTTTTTGGGAGATGAACACAATGTACATGTGAGGAAACAAAAGCAACATGTTGATTAGGTTGTAAAGGTGGAGGGGGAGGGAGTGGCAATGACATAATGGGCCAATGACCTACACCAGAGGGAGGATTAACAAGAACATTCTCCCAACCATCATTGGATGGTGGCACATGGGGTTTTATAAGGGGTTTCCCATGAAAGTATGAAATACTTGGGTGAGGATGGAGGGGAGGTCTAACTAGTGGCTGAGGTGGCTAGAAGGCAGGATGGCTAACGAGGTTCAAATAACCAGTTTGGACCAGTTGGTTAAAATCCTCAAAATTAGCATCAAAATGGATGGAAAACCCCATCCTTTTATATCTACCTCTTTTCCCAAATGCATTGGGCATTCTGCCTCTGTTTCCCCTATTTCCCCTATTTCCAGAGCGGTTGGTGCCTCTGCTGAAGAAACTCATCTAAATATTCATTGATGATCAAATTAGTGTCTAAGTCACAATATGTTAGTCATCAAATACTATTTTTCCTTAAACAAAATTTAATAATGGCTTTGGACCGACCAGTCAATCAAGCATACTAAGGGAAAAATGAAAGGAAACAAGGAAAACATGGGTGAATATCATAACTATCCTTTCTATGCTTGTTGTCCAAAAAGTTTAAACTATAAATATTTACCAAACTTTCATTGATCTAATTTGAACATGGGAAATGAATGTAAATATAATTATAATGACAAGGAGTAAAGAAAAAGGGACTTGTGATTTATGAAAAATGAAATAGATGACAGGAATGCATGATAATGTTCATAATCCATATCAATTTTGTTTTGAACTCATAACTTACATCCTTTTCATTTTCATAAGAATTGTATCACACACCTCATAAACTATTTTTGTAGTTAAAATCTACCTTATATATCATTCTATTGATAACAACCATGTCATATAAAACTGCCTTTTGACAAGTGCTCTTTAAAAGATTTATTATAATCAATCATAACAATAGGGGGAAATTCATCAAATTTTTAAGGAAAATATGTTTAGGGCATTTTGGGAATAATTTATGAAAAATGATATAGTATGAGAGGATTTGGTCATGTTTATTATAAAAGAAAATAACTCTTAAAAATACATATGAAACGTTCACTCCTTTTCCAAAACGTGCATTATACTTTTATTCAACATTTTGAAATCATGCTATCATATTTAGCCAATATCTCTTTCAAATGTCAAATCTCATGAATATCCTGGTTTATTACCAAACAATTAAATGTCCAGAGTACAAGATCCTCAAGAGAATTGAAATTTTTAGACCATATTAACTGTACTATTCATGACTTCAAAGAGAGCTTATGATCAATAGAGGCACATAGTACAAAAATAGTTATAAGGATGTAGTATGTCAAGCCATAGTCATAACATGATCTTTCACAAAACACTGTCAAGAGAGAGTTTGTATATCCATATTATTTCTTCCAGACTAAACATGATAGGTTTGCAATCAATACAACTAGTTCTCCCAAAAATATAACGACTTTCGAAAAATATTGTTTGTTATGTAAGATTCAAACTCAAAACTTCATGTTTGGTTATGAAGACAAAAACTCTTGTTAACTCATCAACTCAATCCCAAACAATTATCTTTCACATATTATGAGTTTGAACCTCGTTGCAAACTCAACACCAAATAAAAGTTTAACTAACACTATCGTAAAGATATATAAAAATCTATATGCATACTAAAAAAATCCAATTAATCATTCATAAAGTTGTGGGTTCAAAACCTAACCCTGGCCCAGATTCAACAAACAATACGAGTTCCGTATTGTTGTTCATAAAATGTTCAAAGACTTAATTACCACATTAAGGGCACAAGTTCAAAACCTAGAATTCCAACAATAACCAAGAACCACATCCGAGTCTCATACTTATAAAAAAAAATCATTGCTTGGTTTTGCAAGTTACAAACAACTTGTATAAATCCTTGAACCATTTCAAATCAATCATCATATTTCCACGACTTTGAAACTCGAGTCAACCAAAACCTTCGTTGGTAAATAAAACAACTTGTATTCATTGATTCAAACTTATGTTGAGGTCATGGGTTCAAACCCAATCCTAACTTCGGTAATTGACAATGTAAATGTGTTGAACCTGCACATAATAGATCTAGTTAAACAATGATACACACATTTGTAGAGAGAATAGAAGAAAGAATAAGGAGAGAAAGAATGGAAGAATTCTCATTAACCGTTATGAATAATGAATAATTTACACATGATATACTTTGTATAACTCAATGAGTTCAACTTGAGGTGAACCAATGTGCCATAGTGGTGGTCTAGAGTGATCTAGACACACACCAACAGTTACGGGAGTGATCTGCCACCTATTCTAGTCTCTCAGGCAGTTACGAGAGTGAACTTCCACCTATTCTAGTCTCTCAGGCAGTTACGGGAGTGAACTGCCACCTAGTTGAGTTAACTAGTCAACTAGTCTTCAGTTAACTGACTGAACAAAGAGTAGTGAGGAGTTAACTCAGGGAATCAAGGCTAATGCGCCACTCTGATGATGATACCAAGGAAAGGTCGATTTAGCATGGTGATCATCCCAATGTTGCATGGTGATGATCCCAATGCAACATCTAAACTCAACTCAACTAGTCAAATTGAAGTGTCAACTGAAAGAGAATATTCTTCAGGTGGAATATTCTCCTCTTAAATATAGGAGACTGGATAATGACTAATTATGACTAATAAACAAGGAATAACTTTAGGAAAAATAAATCCTAGGTGTGTGTGAAGTAACTCCAACACCCCCCCCGAACATCACTATGGTGAAAATAAAGATTGGGTCCCGAAACGAGGCCATGTTAGGTACCCAAGTACAAAAGATAAACTGAAAATAAAGTGAGGAAAGAGGGAAAAACTCATGGGAAAACCCCCCCTCAAGGTACAATGTATGAAAAAAGAAGAACTACAGTTGCTAGGCAACTGTGTCCTTCACTCCAAGACGACCTCACAGATAATGGAATTTATGCTCAGTGAAGGTCTTGGTGAAAATGTATGCTGTCTGTTCTGTTGGAGGACATAACTATAAGTCGATGATCCCCTCATGTACTAAGTCCCGGATGTAGTGCATGTGGATCTCGATGTGCTTCGTCCGCTACCTCTAAACTGGATCTCTGTAGAAATTCAGAGTGCTCTGGTTGTCACACCAGATGGCGATCGACTGATGAAACTGAATTCCCAACTCAGTGAGAAAATGTTGTAGCCACATAGCCTGAATGGTTATGTTAACTACCCCTCTGTACTCTACCTCGGTTGAAGATAGAGCAATTCCAACTTGCTTCTTTCTTGACCAATAGATAGGCCCAGAACCAAGACTGGGTGAGTAACCAAATGTGGAATTGCGATCAATGCTATCGCTAGCCCAGTCAGAATTAGTAAACCCAATGATATCAAATGTAGAGTCTGCTACATAATGAATCCCAAAGGTGATGGTACCCTATACGTATCGAAGGATACACTTTGAAGCTTTCCAATGTAGCTCATGCGGCTCCTGCATGAACCTGGAAACCACACCAACTGCATATGAGAGGTTTGGTCTCGAGTGTGTGAGATACAAAAAGCTCCCCACTAGCTGTCTATACAATGTGCTGTCAACCAGTGGAGTCTCCCCACCATCCTCAAGTTTGACTCCTGAGAGGAAAGGAGTCGGAGCAGACTTGGAGTCTGTCATGTGAAATCTCTCAAGGAGATCTCATGCATACTTGGCTTAAGATAGTTTGATTCCTGATGCATCCTAGCTGATCTCAAGTCCAAGGAAGAAGTGTAGTGGACCCATGCCTGTCATCAAAAAACCCGTCATGAAGAATCCTCTTGACTGCAACAATCGCTGAAGTCGAGCAACCGGTGATCAACAAATCATCGACATACATAACTAAAAGTAGAAGTGAATCAACCGTCCTAAGCATGTATACATTCGGGTCTGATTTACAACGTACAAAGTTCTGTGACAACAGGTAGGAGTCCATATTGGCATACCATGCCCTCGAAGCCTGCTTGAGGCCATAAAGTGACTTCTTCAGTCGACATACCAAAGATGAGTCCTGCATAAATCCCTAGGGCTACTCCATGTAGATCTCGTCAGAGAGATCATCGTGAAGAAATGCATTCTTCACATCCATCTGATGGACTTCCCATCCATTGGCTACTGCAATGGAAAGTGCCAATCGTATGGAATCCATCTTCGCTACTGGAGCGAAGGTATCATCATAGTCAATACCATGAACCTGCTGAAAGCCTTTGGTGATAAGCCTGGCTTTGTATCTGCTGATTTGTCCATCCGCTACGCTGTTGGTCCTGTAGATCCATCTGCATCTGGCAAGTTTCCTCCCAGAAGGAAGGGGAACCAGATCCCAAGTCCGGTTCTCGAGGAAGGAGTTGTACGCCTCCTGCATGGTGGATTCCCAAAAGGGATTTCCAGCAACCTCGCCATAATACTGTGGATCTAAAGACTGAACTAAGAAAATATGCCTCTAAGGCAATGGTTCAGTGGCAGTGAGTGCAATAGGAGGCTCCTCTAAATAAGATCAAGTTCTCCTAGTATTGGTTGGATCACCGACGAGATCCCCTGCATCCTGAAGAGTAGTCTATGCCCACTTGGGCCTCTGCTATGTCTATGCAATTGCATCTGGATGCTCTGACTCTGCATCTGAATGTATCGACTATGAATCTGAATCTGAATCATCTAAGCCCTCTAAATCAAAACTCTTGTCTGAAGAAGAGTCGACATGTGCATGCTCATCATTTATGACAAGTGGAAGAGTGAAGGTGTCTGCAAGCATCTGCTGAGGTACATGCGAGACACTTTCCTTGAATTGGACACTACACTCAATGATGAGACGGTCCGAGGAAAGATCAATAAGACAATATCCATTCACACCGTTAGGGTATCCAACAAAAATGCACTTAGTGCTCTATGGATCAAGTGCCTTCCTCTTTTCAGAGGGAATCAGGGCCCATGCACAAGAATAAAAAATGTGAAAGTGGGTCACTTCCGGTTTGAGGCCGCTCCAAGCCTCGTAGGGGGTCTTATCCTTGACAGATCTATGGGGAGATCTGTTTTCGATGTATTTTTCACATTTAAGTGCTTTGGCCCATAGTCTCTGTGGTAGTGACTTTGCATGCAACATGCAAGATGCCATCTCCTTTAGAGATCGATTTTTCTGCTCAACAACTCCATTTTGCTGCGGAGTATAGGGAACTGTATGCTGCAACTGAATCCCTGCCTCATGGAAAAGATTGTGGATCTCATGATTCACATACTCTCCCCCATTATCAGTTTGGAGAACTTTGATCTTCTTTCCAGACTGTGTCTCAACCAAGGCTTTGAAATCTTTGAGGTGTTGAAAGACCTTAGATATTTGCCCGAGAAAGTAGATCCAAGTGAAACGTGAGAAATCATCAACAAAAATGAGAACAAACCTCGATTTGCTGATGGATGGATGTGGAAAAGGACCCATAAGGTCACTGTGGATCAGATCTAAAGGTGCAGAAGCTTGCTGAGACTTTCCTTTGTCAAATTTCTCTTGAGGGTGTTTCCCGAGAACACATCCCTCACATACTACCTTGGAGAAATGGATGTCTGGTAGACCATCAACTAATCTATGCTTGCTAAGCTGTTGCATGTATCTGAAATTCAAATGTCCAAACCTTTCGTGCCATATCATACTACTTTCATCAGCATGAGTAAGTAGTAAAGAAGAATAAGGTTCAATGAATTCAGAAAATGTATACATACTAGACTGATGATTTACCTCATTGGTAGCAACCCTGGAGTTGGTTTGCATGTCGTAGATGTCCACACCATTTGGCGTGAATATGACTTTCTTTCTGGTGCTAGAATTTTTCATATGATATATGGAGAGAAGGTTGACAGAAAGTTTTGGAACATGCAACACGTTCTCAAAGCTTTCATTGGTGAGTTCAATCCTTCCTTTACCGGTGACTTCGACAGAGGAGTTGTCCCCCATCAGAATAGGAGGACCTTTGCATGCATCCAATGAAGAATAGAATGCTTCTGAGGCAACCATGTCATGTGATGCTCCTGAATATACAATCCAAGCATTGAGAGAGGAGTTGATGGCAATCAAGGCATGGCTAGAATTGCCTTTCTTGGAATTCAGATCTTTTGGCTTCTTCTTCTTTGCACCCTCGGGGATGTGATCTCCAAGGTTGTTTTGCTGAAGTATTTGAGACATCAGATCTATTTTTTTTTGCATGCATGCGGATTCCGAATGGAATCCTTTGTGACAGTATGTGCATTTCTCTCATTTTCTTCCCTTTTCTCCTTTGGATCCAGAGGAATCGGTGAAGGGTTTTGTGTACCCTTCCTTCTTCGTATGTGCATGAGCTTTTCACTTATATTTATCTTTAGATTTATGATATTTTTGGTTGCCATCATGCACAGTGAGTGCATGCGCCCTTGGGCCTTTGATTGCACCCATGTTGATGAGCTTGGTTTGCTCTTGTGTCAGGGATTTGATAAATTCCTCAAGAGAAGGCATCTTCTAGGTGGCTCCAGAGGTGAATCTGACAGTATGGAATGTAGATATGAATACAGATAATTCAGGACCAAGCTTGGAGAGAATGGTGAGAACCATTGGTTTTTCATCCTTCGATTTATCAACCCCACAAGATTTGAGTTGCGACAGTAAATCCTTGAATTTTGTAAAGAAATCTTGTATATTCTCAAATCTTTTTGGATCTAATGTGCAAGGATGATTTTAAGGATGGAAATTTATTTTAAAATGTAGAAACCTTGGCGAATCTTACTAATCCTTCATATGCCAACTATAAAGTTTTGGCGATATTTTTGTAAAAATATTTAAATTTATAAGGATTTTATATAGTTTGTATAAAATTTTGGCGATTTTTAAGGTAAAATAATTTTATCCTATAGAATTTGGGCGAATGTTTTTTAGAATAACGAATCGGTTTTTGGGAAAAACCTTGGAAAATTAGCCCATGAGCGAAATTTAGCCCCTAAAATCATCCATGCTAATGTGAGCATATCCACATCCAACATGTGTCCCCTCATCTCATATTTTTTGCCAAAGAGACCTTCCAAGATGGTCAAGGCTTCATTGGGAGTCTTACAGGAAGATATATGAAAAAGGAGATCGGGAGAAATAAGACTGCAAATTGTTTTGAGTGCCTCATCCATGTGATTTAAGTACTTGGATTTTTCTATGGCTGATGTCAGCTCTGGATCTGTATTCATGGTTAAACTGTGTTAGCAACATTACTTGTCTTCGACATAGGGATATCCAGGTCTGCAGGTTGCACGAGAAGTGCCCAAGCGCAACACACAGAAGATATCCATTTCGGGCCCGGATCAAGCGAGCGAGCGCCCCGATTTCAACGTTCAGGATGTATCCAAAGAATCAGATCAGCGGTGGGCGGGAAATCACGATTAGAAAAGCTGCGCCGAGGTTAGCGCAATGGATTGTGCCCATAGCATGTTCAGGAATGGATGACATCTGTTTATCCCAAAGGGTACGTGGCACGAGATCTGGTCACGTCGGCTTTTCGGCAGTCGCGAGTGAAAAGGGTGAAGGTTTTATGTCTTTGAACATCGTGAAAACCCGAACCCCGACAGTGCCGAAACTAGGGCCCGCGACATCACGAAACACTTTCAGCCGTCCATCTAAAGGGGACACCTGGCAGCAAATTGAGCCATCTCGGCGGTTCGCCTATCGCGACTCCAAGGCGCAAAGAGCAGCTCCGTTATATTTCGATGCGCGAGGTGCCGGGAGAGTCCCGGACCCGGGCCCACAGCAGCGTCAGGTGAGTTCAAGACCGTCATATCTCAGAGGGACGCGTGGCACCAGATTGAGCCGTCTCAGCGTTTCACTCATCGTGATTTCAAATTGCAGGGATAGCCCCTTCATATTCGCGAACGCCGAAAGCACCTTGGGAATAAGCACGTGGTCACTTGGGGACAAATAGGAGCTGCGTAAAGAAGGCCAAGGGTGCCGAGTTCAATTACAGAGGGGATCATCGCGATCTCCAGGTGCCATCGGATCCGATCTCAATACTGTTTCTAGCATTGAAGTAAATGAAGGCAAGAGCGGGTGGTTGAAACCTCCTTTCATTCATTAAGTGAGGGGATGGAGGGTCTGGAAAGCCGTCTGCCCGAAGAGGTCATGTGTATCGATTTTCTCAAAAAAACCATGTCGAAGTCCTCGACTAAACAGAGAAGTTTGCGCACGCTAGCTCAACACTAAATGGCTCAGCTACCCTCCTCATAGAAGCCATGCGTAGTTAAGGTGGCGCTTAAAGAAAGATGTCAGTATGAGTTTGACTGAAGGGACACCAAACTTTGGGTGACTGGACACACCTCTGTGAGGTGAATTTTCCTGAGTATATAGACTCAGTCTTGGTATTTTTGAAAATGATCGATGGTTGAGCAAAGCTCCCGATTGTAAGGTTTTGATGAAGCGTTGGTCGCTCTGGTTAATGTATAAGGCATTTGAGATTTCTTACTTTATGGATGTCAACTTCTTTTCCATCTCTCTGTTTACTGTGTTATAACAACTCGAAATTGGAGGATCCAGTCGAGTTTTAGCTGTTATAGGATGATGTAGGTTGGATCACTGTAACAATTACATTGTTTCTAATCGGTTCCTGTTATTTTCGTAGCGCTGAACGACTTAGAATTGGAGGATCCAGTTGAGTGACTCTTCAACTCCTTGAAGCTCCGGACCAAGAGGATCTTGGTTTCTGATTTTTTCATCCTCAAGCTTTCGAAGGCTTGTCGCCTGAGGCAGTCTTACTCGCCCTTCTCACAAGTCTTCCCTCTGTCACCCTTTAATCCATTTACTGACAGAAGTTGGATCAAGACCTCCCTTGCTGCATACATACCAGGCTCAGTCTCCCGAGTCAAAGTTTTATCTTCTTGAGTCTTTACCCATTTGATCACCCCCATTTATTAAATCGTGACATAAAACTGATGGGCGTTAGGCTCTGTTCCTGCAAGAAATCCAGAAGTGACTTATGACGCTAACAAACTATACAACCCTCTGGACCGGAGATGTATGGATATTTTCTCCTTCCATGCAAAATAGTTGTAAGGTGTAAGGATGAATTATTTTTGGAATTCCATCTTTCCGCTGTCTTCAATCTTTTGTACCTGCAAAAAATTTTGGTTTAGATTTTTCTTAGCAGTCCAAGGATTTGATACCATGTAAATGTGTTGAACCTGCACAAAATAGATCTAGCTAAACAATGATACACACATTTTCAGAGCGAATAGAAGAAAGAAGAAGAAGGAGAGAAAGAATGGAAGAATTCTCATTAACCGTTATGAATAATGAATAATTTACACATGATATACTTTGTATAACTCAATGAGTTCGACTTGAGGTGAACCGATGCACCATAGTGGTGGTCTAGAGTGATTTGGACACACATGTTGGATTACTGAGAGGGGGGGTGAATCAGTAATAACGTAATTATAATCCTTTTTCTTCAAATGTTATATCAATGTAGAATTATTATCCAATAATGAGCAATAATAAATAAACAATCACACATATACATAGTACACCAGTGTTTTACGTGGAAACCCAAATCGGGAGAAAACCACATAATGTTTTTTCTTATATGTCTTGAAGAATTACATTCATTGGAAGCACCAAATTCCTTTGTTTTCCAGCTGCAACTGGAAGGAGGCTCCAACCCCCTAATTTATGAGGCTACAACTTGAGGGAAGCTCCAACTCCCCAATTCTCTGGCTACAACCAGAAGGAGGCTACAACCCCCAATGTTCTCCGACTACAACTGGAAGGTGGCTACAACCACCTGTCCTTGCCCCGTCCTGCCACCTTGAAGTAGAAGTATAATGATGGAACCAATTTCACACTATCACTGTGATATATACCACTGTAAACCTATACCAATAAATATGAACCATGCATCAACCTGTACCTCAACCTGTGATCAACCTGTACCATAAATAAGTGCATTAACCATGCACCAACATGTGATCAACCTGTACCATAAACATGTGAATCCAACCATGTAACAAGTATGTACCAATCATGTGTCAACTACTCATCAACTATGACTCATCAATATGTACCAACATCATCAACTATACACCTCATGTATGTGCCAACTCATCAACTACTTGTCTCAACCATGTACTCAACAT
>ML789442.1:624141-646862 GCA_009831015.1 Picea engelmannii
ATTTCTCCATTAAATTTATTATTGAAATAATTTATTTTGTATTCACTTTGAATTATAATACACTTGTCACTTCACTTTATTATTTACCTTTTAAAATCTCTTAAACCACTTTGACTACTTTGACCTTTTGGGGCTTCTAGATGGCATATGAGGGTCCTCCAACTTTGTAAGGTCATAAATCTCAAACCGTGAAGAGTTATGTGACGTTCTACATACCACCAGAAATTGCATGACATGTACTATCCATATAGAATAGTATTCTCTGAAAATATATCATAACTCATACCGTTACCCATCAAACAAACTTGGGTCCATTACCCAAACCCGGGGTCTCCAACTTCTCATGGCCATAACTCTCTAACCATGAGGAATTATGTGACGTTCCACATACCACCGAAAATGACATGACAAGCACTATCCATCTAGGATATTTTCCCTGACAAGTTCACTTTCCTTCATCTCATTATTCCACAATTAAGCATGGGTTCTCTTACTCCACAAAGTGTCTTCCCGTGAGGGCTTTCACCATAAGGGGACCCCTTTGGAGTTCGTCCATATTTACTTCTTATCAACCATGAAAAAACAATAATGAGTCATATTTACATCAAACAATATTGGGTCCATTACCCAAACCTTTGTGCTACGGGGCTTTCTTCAAGGGTTGACATCAATGACAACCAACCTTAATCAACAACACACTAGCAGTCACGGGAGTGAACTGCCACCTATTCTATTCTCTCAGGCAGTTACGGGAGTGAAATGCCACCTATTCTATTCTCTCAGGCAGTTACGGGAGTGAACTACCACCTAGTTGAGTTAACTAGTCAACTAGTCTTCAGTTAACTAACTGAACAAAGAGTAGTGAGGATTTAACTTAGGGAATCAAGGATAATGCGCCACTCTAATGATGATACCAAGGAAAGGTTGAATTAGCATGGTGATGATCCCAATGCAACATCTAAACTCAACTCAACTAGTCAAACTGAAGTGTTAACTGAAAGAGAAAATTCTCCAGGTGGAATATTCTCCCCTAAAATATAGGAGACGGGATAATGACTAATTATGACTAATAAACAAGAAATAAATTTAGGAAAAATAAATCCTAGGTGTGTGTGAAGTAACTCCAACAGGAAAAACATTTAAATGCTAGTAAAAAACCTTTATATACTAAAACTTGTTCAAATAAACCAAGGTTGGTGCATATAAAACTTTCCAACTTAGAACTTTAAAGTAACATTAGATCCATATCAAATAATGACTGGTGGGGTTCGAAACCAAGATTTTCCATAGAGAAGTGAAGGAATTTCAAAATTTTGTATACTAGGTAACAAGTAAACATTACAAGAACTCAAACCTAGGTCTCAACTCACAGTGTAACCAGATGGGTTTAGCTTAAACGCTTATCAATAATAAATGGAAAGTGAAATAATGCATGGAGTGAAGAAAACAATAATCATAGAGTATCCATTTTCAACAGTAGAAAGCCTCAAACTATTTGTTCATTGAGAGTGAAAAAGTGGGGAAAAGATTAGCATACTCTAAAACCAATCAAGAACAGAGCCATTAATAAAAAAAATAGCATAAAATGCATGCAAATGATGCTCAACAAGATGATATTTGAATACCTAGGCTTGAGTGATTTTATACCAGTGCTTTATGGGAAAAACGACTGTTGCAACTACCAACAATAGAGTTTCCACACCAGTCTCGAGCTCTGCCTCTCTACAACATCAACAAAATGAAATGACCATTGCCCAAGGAAAAATGGAGGGTGGTATACATGGGACTGTGGGATTAATTACCACATTTTTGCAAATTAATTACATGACCAACCCATCACGTTGGGTTCCCAACATAACTCAGAAGTGCATGCCAGTTATCACTTCAAACAAATCACATGAGCCATCAACATATACATAATACACTATACTAACCAAACACGGGATGAAAAAAAATGCCATGTAAGCACATAACAATGCACTATACCTACAAGCATAGCCCCACTGCCAACAAGCGTCCATAGCCTGAACATGTTTACTTATACTTCCCACACTATTAATAGTGCTTTCCACTGGATGGAGCTCAAGGAAAAGAGTAGATAGATACTTTCCTGTACTTATGGAGTATCATGTTATGCTCAATAACCACATGTGTTTCACCACAACTATCAGTCCATATCCACAGTCAAGAATTTCATGAATGTTCATTCAGATAGAGTATCCCATGCATCTCATGACTTGTAAAAAATTTCTTCAGTGTGTGACAAAAATTGGGCCTACCCCTAACTCAAACTTAAATATTAATCCTCAAGACAGACTAAGAAGTAAAATCAACTTAGGGAACATACCATCATTCAAATTAAAAGATAAAAACAATCTGTACAAGAAGAAAACAAGTGCAAAAACTAAATTCAATTCATGAAAAAAAGAAAATAACAAAACTAAAAGAATCCCAAAACTAAAAATGTCAGTCATCAAAATAAGAATAAAAAAAAGTTAAACTTATAATCCCAAAAGCATGGGATACATCATGAACATGATCAATGAAGACTTGGAAAGTAAACCAAAGGCAATAATTTGGAAAGAAAGATTAAGCATTCAAAATAAATCCCAGTAGAAAATTTTCTCGGGGTAAATATCTGAAAGGAAAAACAAGTAAGATTACGAGAATTTAGATTCTAGTGGAAAAAATTCGCAACACAATCCTCCGATCCAACTGTCACATATAATTTGTCTTTCGTTTAGTGAAACACAAATTCTTTTGGGAACCTAACAAAAAGGGTTAATGAGGATGCTTAGTTAAAATATATTTTTAAATTCATTCACGTGAAACATTCCAAAATCCCTTAAACCTTCGAGATTTCTTGTCATGAATAAGTCTTTTGCATACTTGAAAATGATGAAATTTTCAACATTAGGAATCACATGGGATATATTTCACCAAAGTATAGATTTCTACTTGCCATAAAAGACAATTATTAATCCTAAAGATTCAAATGATTCAATCTTATGAGACAAAGAGGGGATATTACAGTTATGGAGGTCATCAAAGAATAATCATGATGGAACGAAAAGGACTCCAAATATCAATTCTTTCATAGAAAGTGTTTAATATTAGACCAGAAACCAAAATGTGAATGCATAAATGTAAAAATAAATGTGAATGCATAAATGAGATTAGATTTCAGATCCACTGTTGAGTTGGTGAAATTTCGGTTGATTAATTGTAAAAATATTGCAAAGGAATTTGAGCATCCAAGTGTATATTAACACTTCCCTAAGTTGCTTTCATATAAAGAGAAAAAATCCCGAGCTGGTGGTTGCACAAGCCATTTTCCAACCTGCATAACGAAAGAAAATGTTGTGTTCAACTATTTGAAAGTCTGACAAAAACTCTTCTTCTAAATTACTAACTTATTAAAATTAAATTAAACTAAAACGAAAAATAAGGGCCAAGATTACAACTAATTCTAAGAAAAGCCTATTAAGCTACTCTAAACTTAAATTATAATGACCATCATAAAACTTATGTAAAAGCATAATTTCAGTGCATTCATTCACGTATTCATCTTTCATTCATTTCACCAAATCTCACAACCTTTTTCTTAAGAAATAAACATTATGTGCTTTGCCACAATATTCCCTTCAACATGAGATTCAATGTTATTCGACAACACATGTATTCCAACAGAGGACGAACACCTTCAATAACCACTCACACAACTAGATCAAAGATCAACACAATGATGTTTGGACGTGGAAAAACCCCTATGGGGAAACATCCACGACCCCAACCAACACGACCACTTGGAGCAGTTTATTAATGCAAAAGAAAAAGATTACAAAGAGATTTTACAAGAGTGTTTCTCACAATCGATCATTGACAAATGAACCTCCATGCTCTTTAAATAGAAATCATGTACCAATCGGGTGTTAAGTCACAAATCAATGGCCGTTAAGATCAAGGAGAATATGAACCGTCGGATCACTCTATGTCGGGAACATATCGTGACCGTCATATTTCCTAACTACAAATGTATACTAAAGAAACACACTAAGAAACACACTTTTACCTAATGACACATTAGATCAAGTAGATATTAACTAACTCCTAAGTGTCTAAATATCTTAACATCTCCCCTTAAGAACAACTTGGGATAGGATTGAAGGATTTACAATAGTGACACAATAGGAGGAGGAAGGAGGAATTAGAGCCTATCCCCCCTCAATGACAACTTCATGAACTCCTAACATAGATCGAAGTTTGGAAAAATTCGCTTCTGTAAGAGACTTTGTGAAAATGTCTGCAACTTGATCTTCTGAAGGGAAAAAGAGCACTTCAATAACTTGATCATGAATGATCTTTCTGATGAAGTGCATGTGTAGCTCGATGTGTTTTCTGCATTGATGTTGAACTGAGTCTTTGGCAAGCTTGATGACACTCTGATTGTCGTACCAAAGGATGGTTGGATGTTGCTGCTGGAATTCAAACTCTGAAAGGATATGTCGAAGCCACAAGGATTCATGACTTGTATTTATAGCTACTTGGTGCTCTGCTTTTGTTGAAGAAAGTGAAATAGCATGTTGTTTCTTACAGACCCAATTGACAAGTCCTAAACCAAGGCTGAAAACATAACCTACAATAGACTTTCGATCATTAGGGTCGCCAACCAAATCTAAATCAGTGAAACCAACCAATAAAGGAGTCCCTATGAACTGTAATGGATCCCAAACTGAACTGTACCCCAGACATACTGAAGTATCATTTTAGCTGCTTCCAATGGCTTTCATGGGGTGTTTTCATATACCGGGTAACAAGACCAACAACAAAGGAAAGATCAGGATAGGTATGAGTCAAGTATAAGAGGTTACCAACTAATTGACGGTGTAAGGTGGCATCAACTTCAAGAGAAGTACAGGTGGCAACATGATTGACTCTAGACTGGAAGGGAGAAGGGGATGGTTTACAATATTCCATGTGAAAGCGACGAAGAAGGTCATAAACATACTTAGACCGAGAAAGAAAAATTCCTTCATTGGTTTTCAAAGCTTGGAGGCCAAGGAAATAGTGCAAAAAACCTAAGTATGTCATTTCAAATTTCTTCTTAAGGCCGACTTTCACATGGTTTAAAATTTTTGAGTCACCACTGTTAGCACTCTGTAAATTTCCTAGAGGTTGACAACAGAAGAAATCTACAAAAGGTAACTTTATCCAACCACTTTTGAAGCTGAGATCTAGCCCTTCCAACTTCAGAGAGGGATCTCTCTATATGATTTAGCTATGTTTCCAATTTTAAATATTAGGCTAGGTAAAGAAATAGGTCGGTTTTGTTGTAAAAGTGTTTTTCGAATTGATTGAGACAGTCTACACATCCATTGGGCTATGGGGTCTGTGTTTTAATAAAATATGAAATCCAAACCAGAAACACAAAGGAAAACTTTCACAGGGCGAGATAATATAATCACTGGATTCTTCGATAGTATAAATGATGAACAACAGAAAAGACGAGAAGGGTAATTTCAACAAAGAAGCAGTTAAGAATTCCTTTATTGAAAACACCAGAAGATAAAACACTAAAATCTTTCCGAGTTAGAAACATGGTATATGAGATAAATCCTGCAACATTCGCTACTCTTAAAGATTAGATTCAGAAAACAGTATGATAACAAAGTGAGAATTACATTCAATTTAGAGAGAAAAACATCACCAGTGAATACACACAAGAATTCTGTAAAAGTGCCTCCTTTTTATTAATGAAAGATCTCTTCAAAAATATTACAGTCTGATAGCGTCAGGGTGTGAAGATCAACCACCCTCAATACTTTGAAAGATGAAGTATTTATAACTCAAATTACAACCGATCCTGTCATTAATGACCAGGACGTGCTAAATCTATTTTTAGCCTAACTAACTTAACAAAATGCATAAATCTAGGAATTGCTTGATGATGTGGTGTAACCACACGCTAATTTCTGGGTAGACCGTTGATGAATCCTTTGCACGACCTCATCTGACTGGACGAATGACTGGACTGGGGACAACTCATTTGCTACTCGATCAGATCACAGAGTTCCTCCCATTGAATGTGACTGGGCACGTTGACTTTGAGTAGCCTTCGATACACTTCGTCCATTTCTGTATACTTGGAAAATGTAGGCTCGGTGAGGAAAATGTATCGAATCTCGTGTTGGATGCTGATGTCCCACTAAAGGGAATCTAGAAATGCCTTGCCGGTGATTCTCCCTTGAATCCCTGCAAACTTCGAACTGTCCTTAGACACATCAACCAATCTCTTCTTGTAATCTGGGAGTGTCATCAATTTATCATTGATTACCTTCAGACCAGGAAGACCTTTCTTCTGGAGAGCTTCAATCTTACTAAAGAATCTTTGTACCCCTAGGTCCATGGCCTGAACCTTTTCTTCCAGTTGAAGCGTTAATCCTCTCTTGGTCAAAAATCTTTTGACCTCAAGGATGGTCTCTGTTCTGTCTTCAATTTTCAGCTCTTCCAGCTCTTCCCTGGTCTTAGAGTTCAGGAACTTGATGATCTCATTTTCCTGTGTTGGCATCTCCCCCAATTCTGATCTGATTTTCTCGATGGCCTTTTTTCTCCTCTGGACCAATTCATTCTGTTCAAACATGATCTGGATCATGGGCCATATCTCGTTCATGGACTTAGTGATGTCTGTCCATACACTCTCTTTAACCTCGACCAATATCTTTCCTGCCACTGTCTGCTTCCAGAGCTGTTGTAACTCCTGTTTGAGTTGATCGTTCACCTGCTTTTCCTTGGAGAGGCTGGTCTGAAAGGAAGATTTGAGTTCTTGAAGGTTCCCAATCTCCTTTTTTATCCTGCTGATCTCTGTTTCCTGCAGGTTCATTTTTTCCATGGATTTAGCCAGGTCGACTGTCTTCTCCTGGGATGTCAATGGAGTTGCAGATGGGATTTCTGTCACTGATGCTGTGCTCACTCCTGAAATTGGAATAGCACTCAATGGAATGACTTACATTGGCTTCAGTTTCTCTTTCTCTTTTAACAACTTCTCCATCTCAGCTTCCATCTCCTTAAGTTGTGCGTTCTGCTCCATGAGCAGCTTGAGCATTTCATCCTTCTCTCCCTCTTTCTCTGCTATCTCCTTTGCCTGCGAATCCTCTGTGGGCGGGAGCTTCAGTTGCTTCCTCAAGGAAGCTATGCCAACATTCTTCTTCTTTATCATTTCCTCAGCCGCTTTCACATTTGAAGGATCGTAACTGATCTTGAGGACCTTCTTCTCCAAAGTCTTGATCCTATTGTCCTTTGCAAAGGATGATATCTTCTCCAGTTTAAGTTGTGTTTGAACATTGTTCAGGGACACCTGCAGTTTGGACGCAAAAGTGGAAGCATACGCCAACGTATAGAAAACCATTTCCCCTGTCTGCTTGTGCAGATCCATCTGGTTGGCCGGATGCACATCCTTCGTCTGGAATTCGAAGGTGACCCTTTTATAATCGGTGATCACCTTTGGATTTGGTACCTGTGCCTGGAGGAACACCATATGAATTCTTCCCTTCTCGGTGTCGAATCCCGATAGCAACCTATGTTGCGCAGTCGATGTCTTCTTCCAGAATTGGGCGCAAGTACTGCTGGTTAGGGTCTGGTTCCTTTTCTTTATCAGCTCATATTTTTCAAAAATGCTCAGCTTGGGTCCTACCTTGCCTAACTGAGTGTTCAATGGGGAGTCTGTGGATTTCTTCGGCAATGCTGGGGTAATGACCTTATGGAGGCTCGAACTGAAGGGTGGAATAACAGACTTGGTCACTATGGTAGACGGGGCTTCTTTTTCCCCGGTTGGGCCAGGAGTTGCAACAGTCTTAGGCCTCTTGGTACGAAGCTCGAATTACTCGGAAGATACCTCAGTGACAGGTGGAGATAAATCCTGCCTCGACCTCTTATCTTTAGGGACCTGTGGAGTGGTCGTTTGTGACACAGTGGCAGGGGGACCCTGCTGTTCTACTTCGATCAATGTGTTAGGCTCCCAGGCTGTCTGATTTGCGAACTTCTCAATTTCGGGCCTGGACACATGAACATATGGGATGTTTTTGTTCTTCACCCTCATTTCTGAGATGATCCCACATGGATCATAATGCCATGGGAAACTCATGAAGAATTTCATCTCCCTTAGCATCTTGTCTGCTTCTTCCCCAGCTCCCGGGTTGTTGCAGATGAAGGAGCCAATCTGCCCCTTGATTCTAAGCTGCTTCTTTTTCTTCAATGACATAAAGTGGATATCATCGGAATTTATAATCTGCCTAATATATTCCAAAGCAAAAATCCTAACAGGAAGATACTCTGGCAGCTTATACGGTGCCAACTCGCACCCGTATACCCTGATCTCGGTGTGATCCTGGTATAAATACCAATCACCCGTCTTTGTGTTATCCGAGAGGTGCAGGATCCTCTGAACTTCATCGTTTATCCGAGGCTCGGGCTTGCCGTTTAGCATACTTACCACAGGGTGGTAGAATTGGTCGATGAACTCCTTGAAGCTGAAATCAGTGGAGTTATGATTGAGAAAGGAAGTCCATGCTATGACTGCCTGAGGTTTACCATCTTCATCCATCTTCTGCATGGAAAAGCTAAATTTATCCGCCTGAAAGAAAACGAACAAGTAGGCTAGTATCGATGAGTATCTGAACATGCCTTCCGTGCCGAAATTCATGAACTGTTCGTGAATATTGTCTGCCAAGAATGTGATGAAGTCAAACTGGGTGGTGGGATTTTCATCGGTGGAGAAAATGGATAGAAAACCCATAATGGGTTCATCTACCCACTGATCAGAATAATATCCTAATAAAGTGCAAAGGGATGAGATGACCTGGTTTCCTTTAGTTGAGAACATGGAAAACGGATAAGGGGGATTTGTGGAGGGAAATTGAGCAGATAGGGGAAGGAAAAGCTCGAATATTTGAGCTCTTTGGGGGAAGGTCATTTTCTGGTATAATTCATTAAGAATTTCCAGGTTGAAGGGAGATGCAGAGTCGGCTCGGGGGATTTGCATCATCTGGTCTATGGATTCGGGCGTGATGAGGAAAAGGATCTCTTCGGACGAGGAGACGACGACTCTTTGATCGGGAATATAATGGGCTTGACACTTGAGAGAAAAATCGGGAAAATGGTGGATCTGAGGGAAGAGGTAGAGGGGTAAATTGGACTCCCAGAGTCCAATTTCATCACTCTCGTCCAGGAAAACTTCCCTAAGCCACGAATGGAGGTCTGAGAAATCAAAATCGCATTTTGTATCTGCAATTAACCGGTCTTTGTCGACCAGTGGGATCCTGTCCAGGTCGACAGGGGGCGGGAGAAACAAATTTTCCTCTCGTTCCGCTTGTTTGGACTTTGGCGCCATTTCTGCAACAATACCTGCAATAAAACACAATGTTAGTGGGGGCGACTGACTGTGGATGAGGGCAACTGACTGTAACGGAGGAGTAAATGGTGTAAAAACTCTCTGGTGCGATAAGTGGTAAATGATGAGAAAAGGGAGAATGAGGGGTAGTTTTGATTAAACGGGTGTCCGTTGGGCACGGGAGACAGGTCAGCTGGATAACGGATAGGTTATCCAGTAATAAATGGCCAACGGGTAATTTGGGATGTGAGATGGCAGGTGACGGTGATTGAGGGAATACAAACAGGTGACTTGGTGACTATTGATTGGAGATATAAGTCATAGTGAGGGGGCCTGCCACGAACGAATGGGGGGGAAGAACTGACAACAGTTATGGGACATGACCATTTCAGGAAAAGTGGAAAGTGACACCCAGGGGTGACGATGGCAGGTCAGACAGTAGGAAATGATGGGACCTGGGGCCATTGGATCACTGCCATGTCTAAAGAGGGACCCGCCGTAGGAGGAATACCATTCCGGACCCCCCCCCTCAGTTAAAGGCAGACCAGTGGGGGGGGTTCGAAATACATTTTGGGCCGTTGATCTGCACGCTTGTTTCTGAGATGTAGATCTATGCGCTCTGTTTATGACACATTCTGGACCCCCCCCATTAAAGGTAGAACGAACGGGGGGGGTCTGGAATCCAATGTTGATCGTAGATTTGAGCGCTCGATCCTGGGCCGTCTAGATGCACGCGGGTCTTATCAGTGATTCCAGACCCCCCCCCCTCCGTTAAAGGTAGAACGGTCGAGGGGGGGGGGGTATGGAATGATCTCGTAGATCTGGGCATGATCATCTGGACCATTGATACATGACAGGAGCATAAGTGAGGGCGCGGAAAAAACATGCGCCTAGAAAACTTTGGATAAATGTTTTTTCATGGGTTTTCTCCAAACCTTTCATGACTACACCACCAAGGGGTTAGTCGAACAACATTTAGGTATCCACATCATGGTGCAACATTAATCATCAAACTGGCTCTTTATTGAAATGAAGCAACAATGCAACTAACCTATATTCTAACCTAGTTTCCTATGACAGTTAACCCAGATTAGACTGTTGGGTTAAGAATTTACTCTACCCTGGGGCTATCCGACTAGGATTAGACAATCTGGCCAGATTTATTCACTAATCTACCTAGACACTTTGGCTAAGATTAAACTGTTTAGCCAAACTCATTCACTACCCTATCAACATCAATTTAAAAAGAACTTGGCCATGCTTGAAAGGTATGGACCAAGTTACTATTATTGCATGGGGCTTTTATTGAAATTCTTTTATGCCCTCTTTTTTTCTTTCTTTCTTTTTCTTTTCTTTTCTTTCTTTTTCTTTTTTCTTTTCTTTTTCTTTTTAAAATTATTTGCAGAATGAAAAATCATTTGTCAACAAAAACACTAGAGACAGATAATATCCCAGTCACCAGTTGATCCTATAACTTATAGGGTGATAACAACTACCAGTAAGGATAGAGTCATCAACATAAAGGAAAAGGATTATGATATGGCTTCCTACTTTCTTGGTATAAACATTAAGATCAAAATGACATCTAGAAAATCCGGTGTTAATAAGAAAGTTGTCATTTTGGCATACCAAGCTCGAGAAGCTTGCTTAAGACCATAGAGAGATTTCTTAAGGTGAAAAACAAGGCTAGAGTCATTATGGAAATATCTAGGAGGTTGTTCCATGTAGATTTATTCTCGCAAATCCCCATGCAAGAAGGCATATTTAACATCCATATGATGGACCTCCCATTTATGTGAGGCAGTAGGGGAAAGAACAAGGCAGATGAAATTCATTTTTTTTACAGGGGTACAGGTTTCATTATAGTCAATTCCTTCAACTTGGGAAAATCCTTTGGAAACTAACCAAGCATCGTGTCTTTAAACACTTCCATCTGATGCATACTTATTTTTGTAGACCCATTTAGATCTGAAAAATTTTCTTCCTTTTGGAAGAGGTACAAGATCCCAAGTATCGTTTTCCATTAAACAACAATACTCTTCATCCATTGTTATATCCCAATATGTATGACCTGAAGCTTCTACAAATGTCTCTGGATCATGAGGCTTTGAAACTTGAGCCAAAAGAGAAGAGGCTCGCTGGAATTGAGAATGTGTTCGATACTGATATGAAGGATCACCGACAAGATCACTAACTGCTTCTCGTGTTGAATAGACCCACCTAGGAAGGGACGATGCTGGTGCTGGTTCAGGTTCAATGGACTCATATGGAGGAAGATGAGCAAGCAGAGGTGGATTTTCATGCTCATTGTCATCATTTGAAGAAGAAACCAGAATAGGAACAAAAGAAGGCACAAACACCAAAGATGGTTCAGAGGCCAAAGAAGACATAATCACCGAATTAGGCTTGCAGGCCAAGATATTTTCATTAAATTTAACATCTCTTCTAATAATAATTTCATTACAATTTGGTTGAAGAATTATATAACCTTTGACATCTTCAGAATAACCAACAAATATACACTTCTCACTTTTAGGTTGCAATGCTTTCCTCTTCTCATAAGGAATGTGAGCCCATGCTATACTGCCAAATACACATAAGTGACTTACATCTGGTTTAATTTTATTCCAAGCTTCTTTCGGTGTTATATTTTTAATATCCTTTGTGGGAGTGCGATTTACTATGTAATTTTCACATTTGATGGCTTCCGTCCAATACTTTAGACTTAACCCCTTAGATTGGATCATACAATTAACCATTCTTTTAATGTGGAGTTCTTTCTCTTAGAAACACCATTTTGTTATGGTGTATATGGAACAATGTGTTGCATTTGGATGCCCTGTGTAGTGAAGTAACTTGTAAAATTATCGTTCATATATTTGCCTCCATTATCTGTTCTTAACCTTTGAATTTGATATCCAGATTACTTTTCTACAAAGGCCTTGTAGGCCAAAAACTTGTCAAAAACTTCGCTCTTAAGTTTTAAGAAGTAAACCCAAGTACGTCTAGAAAATTCATCAATGAAATTTAAGAAATACTTGCACCTAGAAAAAGAAGGAGAAGAAAGTGGACCGCACAAGTCATTGTGAACAAACTGCAAAGGACCCGAGGTGTGCCAAGATACACTTTTGTCAAAACTGTCCTGCTGTTGTTTTTCGAGAACACAAGCAACACAAACACCATCTCTGCATGAAGCAAGATGAAGTCCAACCACCAACCATTTATTACATAGTTGCTGCAATGAGCGATAGTTTAGATGACCAAACTGCTCATGCCAAAGTTTGCTCAAGTCATCGCTATGAGCAACAAAAACTGATGGAAAATATTATGACCCAAAGTTGTCAAACTTGTACAACCTGGTAATATCATCATCAATTCTAGTTGCAAGAACATTCTTATGATTTTTTAGATCCTTGATTACAACTTGGTGAGGTGAAAAATCTACGGTTTTACCTTCACCTGAATGAGTTATTTTATATACTGATAGAAGGTTACAAGAAAGACTTGGAACACATAACACATAATTGAAATGACCATTATCTACTTGAACTGTTCTAGATCCTACAACATTAAGAGATATATCATCACCGACAAATATTTTATTGGTGTTACATTGATTTAGAGCAGAAAATGTGTTTTTATTCTTAGCCATATGATAAGATGCGCCAGAATCAATAAGCTACTCATAAGAAGAAGAAGTAGAAGTTGCATTGAAGGAGAAACCATAAGCAAAAAGTGCATGTCCATGAGAAGAAGAATAAGTAGAATCAATACCGATGTTGTGCTTCTTCATCGCTGCTTCTAAAGCTGCCATCTTCTTGAAACATTTGGACTCATCATGACCATCTTTATCAAAAAAGTTGAAATGTTTGTCAGTCTTCTTATTTTTAGATTTTGCTCCTTTGTCACCATTAGGAGCTGAAGCTGTCTGAGTGGGTTTGAGACCCTTATGTTGTTTTTTGTTGTAGCGAGAATGTTGCTTCTTAGGATTATTGGGTTTATCTTTCTGCTATGCGACTAAGGCTTTGTTGGAGATACCTACAGTGCTGATCACTCCAAGTTGTACAAGTTTATCTTTCTCTCTAATCAAAGAATCACAAAAGGACTCAAGAGTGGGTTTTTGATAATCTTTCTGTAGAGCCTCTCTCATGGTATAAAAGGTAGATACAAACATAGAATATGCACTACCTAGCTTAGAAAGAATAATATAGATGCAAAGCTCTTCCTCTAGCTTTATCTCACATTCTTCACATAAAATTGTGAGTGTTTTAAACTTAGATAGATAGTCTTTAATGCAATAAAAATCAATTTGACTTAAAGTTAATATTTTCTTTTCTAACTGATGTGCTCGAATAATATTGTGTTTACCAAACACATATTCAATCTTTTCTCAAGCTTCATCAGGGTCATCAATTTCTTGAAGGTGGAACCTTAAATCAGGATAGATGGACATTCCGATCAGTCCACGTGCTTCATCACTCCTATTATCCCATTTGACTTTCTTATCAACTTCAGTGGGTTCTTTTTCCTTTCCCAAGGTAATCCAGTACAAACCTTTATTTCTTAATAAATCCTCCATATGGGATTTCCATTGGAAGTAGTTGGTGCTGGTAAGCAAAAAATTACTGGAAGAAGCCATATTAAATATGTAGAAAATATGGATTTAAAAACTGAAACTGATGATTTGGATGGAAAGATCTCAAAAAATTAGGCGGTTTAAAAAAAAGTAGCACTAAAAACGGACTTCGAAAGTGAAAGTTATTCCCTTTAAAAAAAAAGCATAAACGATAGCCAAAGAACCACATGGTGGTCATACCCCTCGAAATAACCTCACTTTTACAAATAAGTTTCTTTATGAAGTGACCCACTTTTATAAAAAGAAGTGGGGATCACTTTTACAATGAAGTTACTTTATAAAAGAAAACTACATGCAAAATAAATAACTCTAAAATAAAATATTAAAGCTACTTATAGTGATTCACTTTTATACTTGAAGTGAAATACAGTTTACAATGGAGCATGAACTTTTTCAAAAAAAGTAACAAAAAGAGAGACTTGAACTAAATACCTCTTACTTAATAAGACAACTTTTAACAAAGTGAGCTAGCAAAACATACTGTATTTTTTAGAAGGAGGATTGTTGTTGTTGTTGTTGTTACTAAAAAAAAACTCTTTTCACATGAGAAAAAATGTTCGCTTTTTGATGACAACAAGGGTTAGATCTTGGTTACCTTACCCGAAAAATGTACTTTTTCCTATATGTTTCTGATTTGCTGAGATCACATAGGGCACGGGGAAAAGAGCATACATAGATCTAAAAGAGTAGCAACCCGAAAAAAAACAATATAAAACCGAAATGATACTCTGCAAAAATTTAAAAAGGGCGCATTCAGACTTTATACCCATGGATCTAGTTGAAATGGCCATATCTTGGGCAAACATAAACCTTTTCGAGTGAAACAAAAAACGTTCCTAATTTAAAAGAGCATTCTAAACGCAATGGAACATTCCTCTCAGCCCCAAAATGTATGGAAATGGTAAAAAACATAGATGAGACAAATCGGCTTCACGATCTTGATCTGCAACAGGAGCAGGTCTTCAAACAGGATTCAATACCATGTTCGACAACACATGTATTCCAACAAAGGACGAACATCTTCAGTAACCAGTCACACAACTAGATCAAAGATCAACACACCGATGTTTTGACATGGTAAAACCCCTACGAGAAAACATCCACGACCCCAGCCAACGCTGCCACTTGGAGCAATTTATTGATGCAAAATAAAAAGATTACAAAGAGATTTTACAAGAGAGTTTCTCACAATCGATCATCAGAAAATGACCCTCCATGCTCTTTAAATAGAGATCATGGACCAATTGGGTGCTAAGACACATATCAATGGCTGTTAAGATCGAGGAGAATATGAACCACCAGATCACTCTATGTCGGGAACATATCATGGCTGTCAGATTTCTTAACTACAAATGCATACTAAAGAAACACTCTAAGAAACACACTTTTACCTAACGACACATTATACTGAGTAGATCTTAACTAACTCCTAAGTGTCTAAATATACTAACAAGTGTCGTTGATTGTTGTGGGATTTGGATTGATAGACATATCATCTTATTCATAAAATTAGAATCAATCAAGTTAAACAAGTAGAACCATGGATCTTTAATTCCATCCAATTTCTAATCGTACTTATCCACCATCAATCCTTGGTCATGCTTAAAAGATAAATAAAAATCTGATTCAAAAATCACCATCATTGCTCACCAAGGTATTTATTTCCTCTTGTAATTAATGATAATGATTTGAAACATCCATATGATTATCCTCAACCTCGTGAGAGACAAGAATAAATCACTATGGATATGGGAGCAATTAAGACACTCTGACAAGGTACAAATAATCTCAGATAACCGTATTCATTGATGATTTCCCATTATAAATGAAATATATTATTATAAACCATAATTGAATTAAATGAATAAAATTTGATTTCTAATGAGTTGATTTTTGTCATGATGGGAAAATCCATGAGACTGATATCATAAGTTTCCAAGAGTGTTCCAAGCAGAAAAATTATTAGTTTCACTTCCTTGAGCTTACATATCACATAGAATATGAGAAAATGGAATGCCAATGAACATGCAACCTATCTCTCTATTAGATAGGTTTTCCATCCATGAAAACCAACAAGATCATGAACAAGAGAGATCAAATAAAAATAACCCATACAAGCTTATCCTTCTAGGTTATGAATAAACCTACATTGTTTTTGGTGTTATAGGTTTAGATTCATGGAATGCTGAAAAATAGAGTCCAACAGATTCATGATTTATATTCACAAGAAATTCACATCTTGAAAACTTATTACCATGGCTAAGGTAAAAGCAAATGTTGAAAACTCAAAATTTAGAATCTTAGAAGTTGCATTGACATTTTCCACCAAGGTATTTACAACCCCCATGAATTTGAATGATTTCAACATTAAGATAAGAGGGAAGTACTAAGCCATGATAAAAATCAGATTAGTTAAGAATGTAACAAGAATGAGTGACTCAAAATCAACAATTTTGAAAAATGATTTCCAAGAAAAAACAATCAGGTTTGAAATCCTCATTGATTGGCAGGACTAGGATTGAGTCTTTAGTCAACCATTGAATTGGGGAATGAAATGATTTATTCACAAGAAAATTCTGAAAGATATCTCAACATAAATATTTATGGAATGGTGATTTCCACAATGTCAAAACATGTTTTTAGATAGTATGAAAAATATCTCTGGTTTCTACATATAAGAATAAACTTGAATTAACCAAGCTACAATACTAAAGGACAACTCATCCTTAAATGAATGACTCAATATAGAAAAATATATGCACAACCAAAAGCCCAAAAAATTAACAATAAAGGGTGCTGAAAGGGAATAACTCAAAAGAAATAAAAATCAACTAAGCTCACTATGCTAAGTCTATATTAAAACCATGCTGGCTGAAAGTAACCTAAGAAAACACTCAGTGGGAAAACAACCATTTGGAAAACTCCAAACCCATGATAAAATAATCATCCATAGAAATTACAAGGAATTGGAGTGGGCTTAGTTTGAGATGGGAATAATTTTAACACTCAAACTTCCATTTAATGTGTATGGGACAATAAGATCAGAACTCAAAAGAAGCTCAATCAAGCAAAATTTTGCCATTAGAATTATGTTAATTTAAAGATGGAAAAACTCTGAGTGCACATTTTCATCCCAAGAGGAATTGAATAGTATCCTTTATTTAAAAGATTCTTCTTGTAATATGTGAAAATGATTGTAAAAATATTTGACATGGTGACCATGAATATAATTGATCTGAAAATTACTCTGATAGATAGAAAGTTTTGAGAATGAGGCAGAACAATTTTTTCCCATATCAATTTTTTTTTTTGAATAAAAAATCCATTGAAGGGACAAAATTAGCCTGCAACCTTCTATTTCTTTCCATCTTTGCTGAGAAATCTATTTACATATTCAACTGATAGTAATAAAAAACAAAAGTCAAACATAAAACTAATTAAAAAACTAGAAACCAAAACTAAACTTTGCAAAGAAAAGACACATGCCTATTCTATCCTACTCCTGTCCTACACTACACTAGCTGAAAAATGAACTATGTAAATTCATAATGCCAATGTAGCCATCCATTTAATTGCAAGCCTGCAAACACATGCCCATCATAAAAAGTTAGTAACATAAATTGGAGTAAAAATAGACTAAACGTATAAAGATTAAAACATGAAAAACTCTATCCACCATAAAAGATGTTACAATAATAATTCATGGGAAATATATTTGAGTAAGATCCCTCTAACCATGCTTCAATTATGTCATAAAATTTTCCATGACTAACATAGAATTGATGGAGGGATTTTACGAGAAAACAACATACCAAATGAGAGCCATGTATGAAATATGCATGAAGTGTACGTAATGAGAGAATATTTATGCTTATATACTTGTCAACTCTTGGAGACAAGCCAAAATAATGAGGACTTGACATAGACATCGGTGTAGACCAAAGTGCCTCATTGTCTTGGAAAGCCTCCCTGGGCTCATACTTCAAGCAACAATCAACTTGAGATAAATTAGTGGGATCAAATGATAAACATTAACTCACATAAACCATGGTATAAATCATATCTTAAAGACAATGGTGGAAGCCACTAACATCAACAATCTCAACTAAAGGGATAATTGAACAAGAAGACTCTCTACTAATAAAAACTGAAGTTGAAATAAAAGAAGACATGATCTGATACATCTGCTACAACATTTCTTTCATCCCAAGACAAAGGTTGATAAGGAATAAGATTACTAAGTTCATGGGAAGATGCCTTATCCTCTCTATCTTCCATATGCACATTACCACCATCAGGTACTTCAAAAGGGATCAACCGTATAGAGTTTATTTGAATAAGATAATGTGTGACTTCTTGCAAGATCAAACCATTAAAGAGATAAGGATACAAAAAATAATAAGTAGAAGAATTAAGAGAATGAAAAGCCTCTCTTGAAAAAGAAACATTTCCAAAAGGTGCTTATTTGAATGGTATTTCCTCTTCCTAAAACACATTGGTGACTGATTGTGAATCGGTAGGCTCCACACTAGGAATGGTTTCACAATCAACACCTTCTTTATCAACACTGTTTTCCTCTTGCAAGAAAAGAGTGGATTGTTGTGCTAAAAGCGTTATTTCTTGTATGTCTATTTATTCTCCTTGAGTGAAATGATCAATGTTGTTGTTTTTCTCTTGTAAAATGTGAGAATTTGAAATATATTTCAAAACATACTCAAGTTTAGAAGAAAGGAGAAAATCACAAGGATTTTTAGAACAAGAAGGTTCAATAACTATTCCGGAAAAAATATGAAGACATTCTTGATCTATCTCGGTTAAAATAGGTGAGATTATAACAACATAACACTTCAAATTAACATAAATTAATTCCACTTTAACCATTGGTGAAGAAGGTATCATGCCAAGTGTGTCCATATTTTCTTCATTAATATATTGATGAACATCCATGTCTTTCTCCATGGATTCCTCCTCCATTTCTTGCGATGGTAAAGATGAGAGAGGATAACGAGAACCTGACATAACCATCAGTGTGACCCAAAGTGTCCCATTATCGGCAGAAAGACCCTCCTCTTGATAAGCTACAGAAAAATCTGAACTCGAATTTTCTACCTAAGAGGTTTCTTTTTCATCACAAGGAAGGAAGGGGGGAATGGAATGGTGGGAGGATACATATGCTTCTTCCAAAAAATCATGTTCTCTCTGATATATATTCCCTAGAGTAAATAAATACCCATACATATGATGTTCAACCAAGTCATTATTATTTTCAGAATGTGCATGTGAATGCAAATCAACATGTAAAGAAGCATTAAGACATGATGCAAATTCTTCATCCTCTAGCTGATCTGTTCCATTAGTAAGATAAATTAAATAGAGAATCAAATCACTGACATAGGGCCTATAATCCAAATAAAATCTATAGCAAAGACACATATATCTAATAAGAAAGTCTTTAAGTAATTCATCTTTGTTCTTCCTAAGCTATGATATTTTTGCACATAATTCATCATAAATATAATTCTCAAAAGCATGCAAAAATTCACGCATAAATTGCTCCCATGTGTGGATGGATGCAACCGACAAAGTCTCAAACCACTCTTGACCCAGCCTGTGAAAGTGAGAGCAAACAACTTGAAAATGACACCATCATGAGAGATATTCTGAAAAAAAATTTCTAGAACTGAAAAAACATGTTCATATGCAAATGTTTCACCCTCCCCATCAAATTTAATTTGAGACAAGAGATGAAAAATATTTTGAGGAGTTTTACGAGGTACAAAACTAGAAAAAACATCTCCATAAATATATATGGGAAGGATCCATTAGTAAATCAAAAGAAAAAAATTAATAAGAACGACCCCACATGTTCAACTTGTCATCTGGCCCTCCTTCTAGCGCCATTTCTATTGATGGGTACAAATGGCCTGTCAAGTAGGTAATGGAGAACACCCGATGGCAGGTCCCAATCATAACTACTCTCATTTGTGGTAGCATTTCCAACTAGTATGTGGGCTTGGATACCACTAAGAATTAAAATAAAAAGAGGGGATCCAAACAATAAATTGTCCCCCAAAGAATTAAAATAAAAAGAGGGGATCCAGACAATATATTGTCCCCCAAATAATTTCTATCAATTCTGAATCTAAACAAAAACAAATTAACTAATCTAACTACTTCTAACCTATCCTGCATAGAACAAATCTACATAATGAGCACATCATGAAATAATGTCTTTAACTGCATAAATAGTTCCTACAAATTAATCAAATGTTAAAATAATAACGATATAGATTTAATCACAAATAGTTGCAAACTGAACATAGATGTAAAATAGTCCCAAATATATTTGACAACATTCATGATCTCAAAATGCCTTCTGCTCTTCATTCATGAGATAATATTATCACCATCAAACGTTGTGAAAAAGTCCCCCCATTACATTCAATGGTCTTCCTTTTATAAAACAAGGAAGACCTTTCACCTTCTGTAACAACCAACAATTACATCTCTTCAACTTGGTTATTTTGTCTCATAATTAAATGAATCAAATTTTCCCATACATTTTCGTAAATGAATGTACAAGCATTATAAAAAAAAGTTAAAAAGACCCTTGAGTGGTCAATCTCCCTCTAAGGCTGTTCATGAGTGATATTTATTAAAAACATTATTGGCTCTGCTTGACTGTATCCTCTTCTATTCTTTGAATTTTTTTGGGTGTTTTTGGTGTCAATCTATTGAATAAGATCTTTCCATCTTATTATTCTCTACTTCATATTTCTAACATTCTCTTGTAGGCCTAATTTTGTCTCCTGGAACTCTAGTTATGGTTGCCTGAACATTACACAACCCATTTTTAAAATCAAATTCGAGCCTCTTTTGTTCTTCAAATTTTCTGGGTATATCCACAATCAAATTATCAATAATAGTTGTACCGACATGTTCTTATCTCTATTGGATTTCCAACATGCTCTCACAGGTATGTTTTGACTCTTGTAACTTAAGTTATGATTGTCTGCAGTTTTACATTTTATTCCCCTTCAAATTCGTGGCCTTTCGTTCTTTGTATTTTTTGGGCTTTTCTATGTTGGTCTAGCTTGAATTCCTCCTACAATGTGTTCTCCTACTCGAGGGATTTCCAACGAGATATCGTGGACCTAATTTGGACTCCTAGAGCTCAAGATATGGCTGCCCGAATTCTACGCTCAATAGCCCTTGATTTGATCACAGGGTGATCTGGACCATTGATCTTCATCCCTAAAACATTATCCCACATGCATTGGGTAATTTTATATTTCATGGTATATTTTTTTTTTGGCCCCCTTACTTGGTTTGTTTGTGGAACTAGAGGAGGCATAGTACCTAGGGCCCATCTAGAAATTTTGGCCAATAAACCATAGTAAAATAGGAAAAATAAAAAAAATGAAATAAAATAGGAAAATAATAAAAAATAATAAAATATCCTAAAGTCCAACGCCCAACCAAAACAAAATGAAATAAAATAGGAAAAAAAATAAATTAGTAAAATATCCTATAGTCAAACCCCCCAAAATATAATAAAATAATAACCTAGGTGTTGGGGAATTCGAGCTACGGTAAGTTGACTCATGAATGTAAATCTTTGGTAAGTTTACTCATGAACATAAATCCTCCGATGGGTGAAATCTCCTAAATGTAAAAAAATTCGAAATGTAAAAACCTCGAGAAGGCTCTAATCCAAAATAATAAAATAATATTAAGATGTTCGGGCTTCGGAAGGATGGGGAGAAATGTGCCAAGGGGAAATCCCGAAGTAAAAGTTCCGATGGGAAAAAATTCCAAAGTGTTTGGGATCCGATGGGATTCAGGATGGTGAGGGTAAGTTTGAGTGTAAAACTTACCCTCTTTTTGCTGTCTGAGTGGAGCTCCTTTGTAGGTTCGTCCGGATTCTTCTTCCTCTGGGTCCTTTTATCTTGTGAAAAAAAAGGAACCCAGGTATTTTCTGATAGCATGTAGTCTCATCAGTTCATGGACTGGGTATGGTCTAATAAAAAGATAGATTTGTTTCAGATCATTGTATTTTTGTTAAGTTTTCTGGAGGTTACATTGGAGTGAGTAGTCTTCGATCAAGACTCTTGGGCGATGTAATTAAAATTATTAATATAAGTTTGGGTGAATTTCTTATTGGAAAAAAGTTCGAGTGTAAAACCTCCCATGGTAATAAATTTTGAAATGCCAATGTCTTGAAATTCCGATAGGAAATAACATTAAAATAATATAATATAAGGTATTCAGGAATGTGGTTTCAGAAAGATAGGGGAGAGTTGCACCAAGGTAACTTCAAATGGTAAAACTTCTAAGAGGGCAAACTACAAAATGGGTATTTCCAATGGAATAATATTATAATATGTTGTATGGTATTCAAAGCTGAATATAATAAAGTCATGTGGGGAGGAGGAGATTCTCAGAAAGATAGGGGAGTATGCCCCATGGTAAATTCCGATGTGTAATTCCTGAATATTGAAGTCCGATGGTATTACATATTATCTAATATTTCCCCACTTCCTGATGGAGAATAGGGGGAGTTTGGAGTATATATATATATATATATATATATATATATATATATATATATATATGGGAGTTGGAAAAAAATAAAATATATATGGGGTATAATTTTGTTATTTTTTCAATTTCCCCATATATATTTTATTATTTTTTACA
>ML789442.1:646997-659806 GCA_009831015.1 Picea engelmannii
TATATATATATATATATATATATATATATATATATATATATAAAATACAATAGAATAGTACAAATCCCACAGTTAGGGAAAAATAGAATAATAAAATAAAAAATAAATAAACACACACACACACACATATGATGAAAAGATGTCAAAATGTATCCAATTTCAGTGGGACATGAAAAAGAATAATAAGAATATACATAAGAAATATACGAAAGAAATGCAGAACATGATAATTTTTCTAAGTAAAAATAATTTCTCCATATAATAGTAATTTACCCATGTAAAATGATTTCCAAAGTAAAAGTGATTTTTCCATGTAATTCAAGAACAGGGTAGGTTTGGGAAAACCATGAGAAATCAAAAACCATTTGTAGTTTTGTAAAACCACGTTCAAATTAGAAATGAAAATAAATAAATGAAATAGATAATAATAAAAATAAAAAATATATAAATAAAAATTAGAAATAGAAAAGAACAAATAAAGTATACAAATTATATACAAAAAAAGAGGAAAAATGAGGCCAAGTTCCACATGGGTCAGGGTTCCACACCTAGGGACAAAAAAAGAAACAAGGTATATCATACAGATTTCAAATAATTGGGTGCTGATTTAGGTAGGCATGTCATATGGGAATCAAGACTGCATGAATCTGAATAAAAAAAATGGCGAGTAGGCAGGGGTTAAAGGGACGATACATCACACGAAACATTAACATCACAAAGAGAGACCCATATGATAGAAAGGAGTTTGACGCTAGTCGGGCATATGGGATATGCCAATTCGATTAAGGGGAAAATCGCAGAGGGTAGACCTTCTAATATTGCAAGGAGAGGGAATTCGATAGGATCAGAGAACAAGCTCCCACGTCTGAACACATCACATGAATCTGGAGGTGACAAGTGGAAAGCAAGCCTTGGGTGACAATATGACAAGGTTCCACATCCTATAATCTTTATAGGTCTTCAGTCTTCGACTTTCGGAAAGAGGGGAAGCCAAAAGGAGAACCCGATAGAGATAATTTCGAAAAAGATGATGCATTTTAGACCTTAGAAATATCACAAAGGACTTCACTTGGCCAAATCGACGAGATAAAATCGATGAGGGGAGCTTGATAGGATTTCGAACTTTGGGATTCAGACAAGTCTTAAAACAATGCACACATGACACTCCAAAAGGGGATTCTCAATAAAGGTAAATTCAATGAGCTCGCGGGATAGGACTGTGGGAAATGTGATCTAATTGGGTCATGGGGTTTCATTTATGGGAACTAGGATGAGTAAGGTGAATTATCAATCTGATGATGGGAATCTGAGTGGGTGGATCTGATATCCTTGCAGACTTTGGATCTCGGAGAGAACTATAAGCAAAGGTGTAACACACCCAACCCTTTAAAGGTATCCATTAGAGGGATGGGGTATAATTTTTTTTCTTTTACTCAAAGATATCAGATACTCTTCCCGAGATCTCCATCTTCCTTTTCTCATCAAGAGATTTCCAACAACTGTCACCATGCTCCAATCAGAGCTTTGGATTGGAAGTTATGCCCTCGTTTAACGCATAGGCTTACGAAATTTCAGCGTTCGATGCTTCAGTGTTGAATGCCATTTACTCTAATCACATATCCTCCGGAGTCCCGAAAACCCAGAGTCCTGCCACGTGGTTCTAGCCTTCGACCCTTTTGACTTATTCAATAAACCACCCCAAACCTCCAGAGTTCCGAAACCCCCGACTCGCGAAGGGTCTACAATTACACATGGTGGTGCGTTAAATGCAGAGGCAGGGGCAGGTAGATCTAGGCCTTCGACCGAGTTACCCTAGCATTCCAACATTCCAAGTTCCCCGAAGTCCCGAACTCTTGGTGTCCTGGGTACTCCACTAGCTTTTTGGCCAAGCGAGCATGCGCCAAGGGGATGACATGCGACAAAGGGTAGAGATAACATGTGGCCCCATCAATGGGTGACACGTGTCACGTTCTAATGGGCATATAAGGTCTGTAAAAAACATGAATCAAGGTGACATGTGGCATGCCCAACATGGGTCCACGTCACCCTAGGTGATGTCAACATGCCACGTCACTCCAGACTGATAACCTTTGGGAGTCTCTATCTTCTCCTACCTGCGAAATCTCCCAGAGCTCCAAGTCTGAACTCCCACCAAAAGCCTCCCAATACCCCTTATATCCCACATTCGATATGGGTCCACATAGATCCATAGATCTATGGACTCTGTTGCTTCGCGACTTCAACATTCAAGGGATCCGTTGTGAAATTTCCTCTTTACTCCCGAAGTGGTCAGCACCGAGATGACCATGGTCTAGATCCAACGGTCAGGAGGGATCCCGATGCGTACTCAGATCAACGGTTCTCGTTGCTTCACGACTTCGACATTCGAGGGTTCTACCCGTTTAACACTCCCTTTCTCCCGGAGTGGTCAACGCCGGATTGACCGCGATGTAGATCCAATGGTCATGGGAGATCCCAAAGCATCCCCAGATCTACAGTTCTCATCACTTTGCGAGTTCGACGTCCGGGGGTTCCACCCGCTTAACACTCCTTTTCACCCGAAGTGGTCAACACCGGACTGACCATGACATAGATCCAACGACTAGGGAAGACCCCGATTATCCTCAAATCTACGACTTGTATTACTTCGCGATTGGTAAGTGGGTCAGGGTTTAACAATGGGATAGATCCCATGGCCATGCTTAAGGAAACTGCCAGATGTCGATCAACCTCGATGGTAACCATAACAACAAGTTGCCTTTGGTTGGTTTGAGAGTGGCAAGGCCATAACATCCTGGAGCTTCAGACTCCCAGAGTTCCAAAGCCAAGATAGCTTAGCTCCTTTCTGACCTAGCAGAGGGTTCCAAGGTCTTGGTCATATGGAACTTTGTTGAGCTCCAGAGGCTACACTCATAGTTATTAGCCAAGATTTGGTTAAGGCCGTGGGAATGAGCCTGTGGTATCTTGGATGACTGGTTTGAAGGAAGTGCCTTCCATTCATAGAACTTAAGTTCTAAAATAGGGAAAGGTATTTTTCGACCATTACAAGAACCGTAAATTTATGCCTAAATTCATTTTAAGACCCATGTCTAATAGTTCTCGCGTTGCTAAGCGGAGGAAACCATAAACCATAAGTATTTATATTATTAATCATAAAATGCAAAGTTTAATCATAGACACAAACATTCAACCATCATTTAAGTTCTAGTACGTAGGGTATGAGAATACTTATTAAGGAACTAGATAGTGAAGCAACTGTTGAGAGGGGTGCCCTTTTCCACCCAACCATAGGCACAACAACTCCTGGACGGATTTACTATTGGCCACCCCCTATATAGATCATGATTCCTTGAGAGAGAGACTTTTCCTTCTTGTTTAATGACAGTCAGGGACAGAGGCCACTCTCCTCCTCCCACATGAACTTGACAAAACAATTTTCTTTCCACCTAGCAAGGGGGCCTGCAATGAATGCTTCCTCATTCACTTGTCTTCTTTGCAACCTTGTTTATAATCTTTGATTGAAAATGCTGCCAATAACTTCTTTCACCCATAACAAGCTTGTTTTTCAGTTCTCTTCAGAACCAGAGAGCTACACACGCTCTTCCCTATTGGAAAGAATGATCTCTCGACTCATTCCCTCACAATCCTCTCTCTTTCCATGAATCCCCTTCTTTTCTTGCCTTCCTCAACAATATTGTGTGGGTTTGAATCCCCATTTTGTGGTCAGTTCAAGAAGTTTTTCAGATGGTTACTCTTCTCATCTCCTCATTGACTCTTGAGGAGGATTTCCCAACTACTATCATGGCTGGTAATTTATTTCTGGGTCATAGGATTGTTCCAGGTCTGAATAATTTAAATCTAGTAAGGTACTGGTCTGGTGTGGGTCGTCTCAACCATTACTGGTTCCCCTCACCATATCTCTCATGCATCATGATCTACCTTGGAAAAATCCTTCAGAAGGTATGCAATGCTATCCATTTTATTTAATAGCACAAATACACACATTACTTTTTTTTAACAAAAATGTTCATCAATTCAAACATCCACACATATTCAATCTTCCCATAGTCTTTTGACAAGTTATAGTTATATTTACAATCTAGGGGAAACAAGGGTATTAAAATCCCCTCCCCCTTAAAGGAACACCGTCCTCGATCTTCTACCTGTTGATGTGCTTTGTATGCATAGAAGTAAACAAAAACGGGTATGCTTGTTTCATGGCATCCTCCATTTCCCATGTAACTTCATTTGGACCAAAGTGTTTCCACTACACCTTGACCTATGCAATGTTTTTTTTCCTGAGTGGTTTTTCCTTCCTGTCTAATATGCATTATGTCTCTGGTAGGAATTCTCTCTCTAGTTCCACCTGAATAAAAAATCAATCAATTATATGATTAGAATCATGTACATATTTCTTCAGTATCAAAACATGGAAACCATTATGTGCCTTCACTGTGGGAGGAAGTGCTAGTTTATATGCTTCAGGCCCCACTTTATCCAAAATTTCAAAGGGTCCAAAATATCGAGGTGCCATCTTGACACATGATCCCATTCTCAATGAACTTTTCCTGGGCCTAACTCAAAGATACACATGATCCCCTGCTTTGAACTCTCGAGGAGTCCTTTTTCTATTTGCATAAATTTTCTGTCTATCCTGAGCTATTTTCAGATTCTATTTTATCTGAACTACTTGTTGTTCCATTTCATTTAGCATATCTGGCCCGATTGTAATTCTGTCTACTGGGTTATTCCAACTGAATGGAATATTGCATTGTCTACCATAGAGGGCCTCGAAAAGGCTCATATTCAATGACTCCTGATAGAAAATGTTATAAGAAAAATATACCAGTGGTAGGTAGTCTTCCCACTTCTTGGGATGATGCATTACATGCATCCTTAACATGTCCTCTAACACTTGGTTTACCCTCTCTGTCTGCCCATCATTTTGAGGGTGATAGGCTGTACTAAATAGTAATTTAGTCTCAAAACCAACAAACAAATATTTCCAAAAGTTTGAAGTAAATTTTGTATCTCTATCGGATATGATTTCCTTAGGCATGCCATGCAGTCTAAATATTTATTTCATGAAACTATTGGCAATATCTATTTCCTTTCAAGTTGATTTGACAGGAATAAAGTGAGCAACCTTGTTTAGTTTTTCAAAAACTACCATGATGGCATCATTCTATTTGGTTGATTTTGGTAACCCTGTGATGAAATCCATGGAGATGGTTTCCCATTTCCATTCTGGGATTGGTAGGGGCTGCAACAACCCTGCTGGATACCATTGCTTTGCCTTAACATGCTGACATTCTAGACATTTATCTATGTAATCAACTATGTCCTTTTTCAGTCTGGGCCAATAAAATAGTTTCCTAGTGGCCGTGATCATTTTATGATAACCAGGATGACCGGTATATGGTCTTTTGTGTAGTTCATCCATTATGAACCTCTTCAAGTCATCAAAATTTGGAATATACAACCTACCTTTGTAAGTTAGCAGGCCATCATTCAACAATTGATAACCCTCATACTTCATCCTTGTGGGCTCTTTCTCTAAGTATGATTTCACAGTCTTGAAAAATGCATCTGTTTCTTGTACACTTTTGACTCTCTCCTTGATGTCCGTTTCACAGGTTCTTACAACTGCCAAGTGAATCACTTTCATGCTTCTGCTAAGGGAATCAACCACCCTATTTTCAATTCCTTTGATATGTTTGATTTCAAAATCAAACTCACTAAGGAGAGCCATCCATCTAGCTTGTCTAACATTGAGTTTTGGTTGATCAAACAAATATCTCAACCCACTATGGTCTATCATAAGCACAAAACTTCTACCTAGGAGGTAATGCCTTCACCTTTTTAAAGTATGTACTATGGTAGCCAACTCCAAATTGTGGGTCACATAATTGATTTCATGCTCATTTAATTTTTTGGATTCGTAGCAAATCACATGTCCTTCTTGCATAAGGACTCCTCCAAGCCCTTCCTTGTAGACATTTATACACACAAGGAAGTCCTTGTTTGGGTTTGCAATCTTCAACACAGGTTCATTGGTTAGAAGGTATTTCATCTGTTGAAATATCTCTTCACATTCTGATGTCCAAATGAATTTAACTCCCTTTTTCTGAAGGGAGGTGATTGGGCAACCGATCTTGGAACATACCTTTATGAACCTTCTGTAGTATCCTGCTAGGCCCATAAAGGATATGATATTAGATACATCCTTTGGGGTAGGCCAATCCATAATGGATTTGATCTTGTCAATATTAAATTCCACTCCTTCAGAAATAACATGGCCTAAGTAATGGACTTGTTTCTGGAAAAAGTCACACTTACTAAACTTAGCATAGAGCTGATTTTATCTTAGCACTTGAAGCACTAACTTGAGACATTCTTCATGTTCTTACCTACTCTTAGAATAGATTAGGATATAATCAATGAAAGCCAACACAAATCTATTCAATAACTTACTGAGTGCATTATTCATTAAGCACATAAAATTGGCTGGTGCATTGGTAAGCCCAAATGGAACCACCGCAAATTCATAGTGCCCATATCTTGTCCTAAAGGCTATTTTTTTTGATGTCTTCATCCTTAATTCATACTTGATGGTATCCAGACCTCAAGTCAATCTTGTATAAAATGGTAGCACCCCTTAATTGGTCAAACAAGTCATCGATCCTTGGCAAGGGATACTTATTCTTGATAGTCATCTTATTGAGTTGTCTATATTCTATGCACAACTTGAGTGTGCCATCCTTATTTTTCACAAACAAGGCTGGTGATCCCCATGGAGACACACTAGGCCAAATGTATCCTTTGTCCAACATATCCTTGAGATGTATTTTGAGCTCAACTAGATCTAGTGTACTCATTCTATAGGGTGTTCTAGACACTAACACCACTCCTGGTACACGTTCTATGGAAATGCCAATATCTCTTCTTGGAGGTAGACCTAGTACCTCTTCTGGAAACACATCTTTATACTCTCTTAATATGGGATGGTCATCTAGGCTTGGTTTATTGTTCTCAATATATTTCAACACTTGTATCGCATACAAAGGACACCCTTTTTTGCAATACTTCTTCACTTGAAAGGATGATATTTCTCTCACTGAGACAAGATTTTGAATTCCTTGTAGGGTTTTTTTTCTCCCTTCTCCATCTTCACACTCCAAAGTTTTATCGTAACAATCCAATTTGGTTTTATGGGAAACCAACCAGTCCATGCCAATCAACATGTCCTAAGATCATAAAGGGAGCATGTTTAAGGTTGCTTGGGTGGGCAATCCATTCATAATGAATTGGCATGCTGGTATGAACTCTGTTACCTTTCTTTTAGTTCTAGTGGCTAGTTGCACCAACCATGATTTAACATGTTTTACTTGCTGCAATTTACATTTCTCAATAGTTTGAGGGGAAACATAACTCATATTAGAACCAGGGTCAATTAAAATTGAAACTAGATGGTTGGAAATCATACCTTCCATATCCACCATTGAAGCTTGGTTGTTAGCTTGTCTATTATCCAAGGCTGCATAAATTTGTGGCATGCTCCTAGCCACATCATTGACTGTGGTAATCTCCTGGATGTGGTAGACCCTTCTATTGTTCTGTTACCTATGTGGACAGTTCCTTAACAAATTTTCTTCTCCACAACCCCAACATTTCAAGGGTTCTCTCTTTGTATTATCAGTCTTACCTGGGGTTGCTCCAAAGGGTTTATTACCACTTTGAGATGGGAAATTTTGTTGATATACACTTTTAGTAGTAAGGCTCATCTTAGAACTTTTCCCATTGTTCTTAAATCTTGAGGATTTAAACCTCTTCTTCTTGAATCCCGAATTACTTTTGTTCTTCCAGTCCTCATGTTCAGGTTCTGCCTTATTCTTGAATTGCTCATAGAAATACCTTGCCTTCCAGATGGTATCTTCTAAGGTCTTGGGTTCATCAAATTCAATTCTATCTCGGAAGGATTGAGGCAATCCACTAATAAATCATTGCATCTTTACCTTTTCATCCTTTATGTAGGGTACATACCTTATCAACTCAAGAAATTTGTTGATATGTTCATCTATTTTGAGTTGTCCTAACTTGAGTTCATAGAACTCCTTGGTCTTCCCATCAAAGTATTTTTCCGAAAAATACTTCTTCTTGAAGTATTTCTCAAATTGTTTCCATGACAAGTTCTTCTCATGGAATCCTTTCACATTCCTAAGGTCCTCCCACCAAATGGAGGCATTTCCATTCAAGTTGAAAATGGCTATTTGAGCCTTTAAGTTTTCAGATTAATCATGGAATCTAAAGTACTTCTTCAATCCTAGTAGCCAAACTTCTACTTCTTCCTCCTTTTTAATTTCTCCATCGAAAGTGGGTGGTTTGGATTTCTTAAACTCTTCAGGGTCATGGCTCTTGGAATGTTTCCTCTTCTTTCTTCTCCTCTAGGAATGTGAACTCATTTTGATACTAGAAGATTCCTTGGAGTTGTCAGTTTCCTCACTAGAAGATTCTTTTGTTGAGTGTCTCTTGGCTCCATATTGAGCCTTCTTTGAGGTGCTCCTCCTTGTGTGGCCACTTTTAGGACCATGCTTTCGTATCTCAGGTGGAATTTGAGTTTTCTTAGTATGACGTTTATCCACATGACTATCTGCTGGTCCATGTTGCAACTACCTTTTTATATCTGATAGACTTTGCAGTAGGACTGCATTAATGTTAGTTTGTTTTTCCTGTTCTTTCATCAGCCTTTCATTGTCGACCTTACAACTTTGTAATTTCGACATGAGGCTTATTATGGTTTCAACCAAATCTAGATTGGTTTCCACCGTCCTTCTCTAATCAAATTCCTCTTCTCTATTGTGGGAGATTTCCCCCAACTCATGGTGTGTCACCATCCTTTACGTTGTAGTTTTCCTGCTGTACACTAACTGCTTGAGTGTTGATAAAAAATTTTCTGTTCGTTAATTATCTACCAATTTATGAACAACACATACAATTTGCAAGGTGAAGTCAACTTCTTTATTTGGAACACTAGCAACACACAATTCAGACTTTAAAAAAATATAACAACATCAGAAAGTTTCATTCCTCTTTTTAACAGTGGTTTAGATAAGTTTCCTATGAATGGGGTAAGATATGGGTTACTCCTTAAAAGTTTTCTCATAATATTTTTATGCTACTCGTTCATGAGCCTAAGCAGGCCAAGTGTTGTTTCCCGCTCTGATACCACTCTGTAACACACCCGACCCCTTAAAGGTATGCATTAGAGGGATGGGGTATACAAATTTTGCTTTTACTCAAAGATCTCAGATCCTCTTCCTGATATCTCCATATTCCTCTTCTCGTCAAGAGATTTCCAACAACTATCACCATGCTCCAATCCGAGCTCTGGATTGGAAGTTACACCCTCGTTTAACACACATGCTTACAAAAATTTGGTGTTTGGTGCTTCGACGCTGAATACCCTTTACTCTAATCACATATCCTCTGGAGTCCCAAAACCTCGAAGTCTTGCCATGTGGTTCCAACCTTTAGTCCTTTCGACTTACTCAATACACCAGCCCAAACCTCTGGTGTTTCAAAACCCCAGAATCCCGAAGGGTCCACACTTACACATGGTGGCGTGTTAAATGAAGAGGTAGAAGAAGATAGATCTAGGCCTTCAACTGATTTACCCCAACGTTCCAACATCCCAAGTTCCCCGAAGTCCCGAACTCCCAGTGTCCTGGGTACTCCACCAGCTTTTTGGCCAAGCGAGCATGTGCCAAGGGGATGACATGCAACAAAGGGAAACAATGACACGTGGCCCAATCAATGGGTGACACGTGTCATGTTCTAATGGGCATATAAGGTCTGTAAAAAACAAGAATCAAGGAAACACGTGGCATATCGATCATGGGTCCACGTCACCCTAGGTGATGTCAACATGCTACGTCACTCCAGACTGATAGCCTCTGGGAGTCTCTAGCTTATCCTACCTGTGAAATCTCCCAGAGATTTGAAGTCGGAACTCCTGCCAACAACCTCCAAATACCCCTTATATCCCACAGTCGAGATGGGTCCATCTAGATCCATAGATCTAAGGCCTCCGTTGCTTCATGACTTTGACATTTGGGGATCCACTGTGAAATTTCCTCTTTACTCCCAGAGTGTTCAGCGCCGGGATGACCAAGTTCTAGATCCAACGGTCAGGAGGGATACTGATGCGTCCTTGGATTGACAGTCCTCGTTTCTTCACAACTTTAGCGTTCGAGGGTTCTACCCATTTAACACTCCCTTTCTCATAGACTGGTCAACGCTGAACTGATCGCGACATAGATCCAACAGTCATGGGAGATCCCGAAGCATCCTTAGATATATGGTTCTCATCACTTCACGAGTTCAACGTTCGGGGGTTCCACCCACTTAAAACTCCTTTTCACTTGGATTGGTCAATGTCAGACTGACCATGGCATAGATCCAACGACCAGGGAATACCCTGAGTATCCTCAGATCTACGACTCGTGTTACTTCGCGATCGATAAGTGGGTCAAGGTTTAATGGTGGGACAGATCCCACGATCACGGTTAAGGAAACTGCCAGATGTCATTCAACCTCACTGGTAACTGTAACAACAGGTTTCCTTCGGTTGGTTTGAGAGTGGTAAGGCCATAACATCCTGAAGCTCCAGACTCCCGAAGTTTTGAAGCCAAAGATAGCTTAGCTCCTTTTGAACCTAGTGAAGGGTTCCAAGGTCCCGAACATATGGAACTTTGTCGAGCTCCAGAGGCTACACTCATAGTTCTTAGCCAAGATTTGGTTAAGGTTGTGGGCATGAGTCCATGGTCTCTTGGATGACTGGTTTGAAGGAAGCACCTTCCATTCACAGAAATTAATTTCTAAAATAAGGAAAGGTATTTTTCGACCAGTACATGAACCGTAAACTTATGCCTAAATTCATTTGAAGACCCATGTCTAATAGTTCCCCTGTTGCTAAGCAGAGGCAACCAAAAACCACAAGAATTTATATTATTAATCATAAAATGCAAAGTTTAATCATAGACACAAAAATTCAACCATCGTTTCAATTCTAGTCTGCAGGGTGTTAGCACTCTGTAATCTGCCCAAGGCTGTAAGGCAGTCACAGAGGCAACATCAAAACCGCTTCGAGTCTTGGATCTAGCCCTCCAAGACTCAGAGAGGGATCTCTCTGTCTAATATAGCTCTTTTTTAATAGATATTAGGCCAGCTATGAAAGTATGGGGTTGGTATTTTTGAAAATATTTAGATGAGGATGTGGTTGACGAGTTTCTCAGATCACCATTGGGCTATGGGGTAGGTTTATAAGACAACGATCAAATCAAATCTAGAGGTAAATGTCTCCACAGGGAAAGATAGTAACAACTGTTGGATCGAATCAAGTTTAAAGGGTGTCGATTTGAGGAAGAAAAGGAGGAGTAAAAACTGAGAAAATGAGCAGTTAAGAATTCATAGACTGAGTTTTAGAAGAAAACATAAAGATCATTGAAAAATTTGGACAAAGAGTATGCACACATAAATTCTTCTCCATTAACTGTTTTTCAATAATAAGAAATGAAAATGCTTGAATGATAGCAGGAAGATAATTAAAAACAGACAAGGGACACACCACCAACACTATTACACAAGAATCCTGTAAATCATTTCCTCCATCACTATTTTGTCATTCAAAAATTACAGAGAAACCTCCTGAAGTAACCAGGCCCACAGTCCAGCCAAAAAGGGCCAAAATCTTTCCACAGGTCGAACCCTTTTACATTAAAATCCTCTGAATAAATAGGATAGATCATCCCAATAAGTTTTGGAAGTCGGTTTAACTGCCTTGGCCAAAAATAGCCACCACTCCCACAAAATTTGGAGCTTTCTGCCATGAAAGACGGACCGGTTTTCTGTGAAAAAGGGGTCCAAACAGACGTGTTTTTATATTGAATGATGAAACCTGGGAGAAAAATGAAAGAGGTTATTGTAGATGGGAATGTTCTGGAAAAAAACCAAAGAAGGTTTTTCCAAATGCGTCCCCAGATGGCCGTAACAGCTCCTGCAAGATCGGGACTGAAACAGAAAATTGAAAATCTGGAAAAATAGGCCTCGAAGATGTCTTCGATTCTCTCTGCTCGTGACTCCACTGCAAAAAATGAGAGAGGTTTTTGTTCTTCAGCTCATGCTGAGAAAAAAAATCTCTCGTATTTTTAAAATACGTCTCCATTTGCCCAGAAACTGCCTCGGACGAACACATGCTGAAACAGACAAAAATTGGGCAAAAATGGGAAAAACAGTTTTTTGGTGAAAAGCGGTATTCCAGACCCCCCCCCCCTCGTTAAATGTAGAACGAACGGGGGGGTCCGGAATCCAATATTGACCGTTGATTTAGGTGGCCGTCCCTGGGCTGTTCAGATGTGCACGAGTATTATTTCGAATTTCGGACCCACCCCTCTCGTTAAATTCCGGAAGGTGAGGGGGGTCTGGAATTTTTATTATCCGTTGATTTAGAAGTATGGCATAGTGGATGGGGGCGCTGGTGTTAAATGTGAGCGGGATTTTTGGGTGTGCGTTGAGTGGAGTGTGACGTGAGGGGGGTTGAGTGGAGTGTTGAGTGGAGTGTGACGTGAGGGGGTTGAGTGGAGGGTGACGTGAGGTAGGTGGGGGTGACGTGAGGTAGGTGGGGTATGGGTAGACTTAGGGTTATTTTAATACATGTTTTTTAAAATTTTGTTTTGTTTTTAATATTATTTTATGTTATTACATGTTTATTTGTTTTTTAATTTTTTAATTTTTTAATTTTATGTTTTATT